>VWPU01001257.1:25017-75993 GCA_013398955.1 Callaeas wilsoni | reverse complement strand
TCCTCCTCCTCCTCCCTGCCAGCGGGAGCGCGCCCACGCGCCCCTCTCACCCCCCCGCAACCTCCCTCCCGCGCCCGCCGGGAGCGCGCGCGCCGCCCCGCAACGGGGGGGGGGCCGAGGGGGGGGGACACGACGGCGACACTCGGGGCACCCCCTGCCCGCCCGCCTCGGCGCCGGGGGACCCCCGTGAGACCCTCCCCGGGCAGCCTCCACGTGCAGCGCCCTGCACCCCCGCGCACCCCGCTCGGCAAACCGCCCCCCCGACCGTGCAGCCGCACCCCCCCCGGGCACCCCCTCTCCGTGTTCCCCTGTGCTGCACTCCGTGCTCTTCCCCCCTCCGTGAGGCCGCTCTCCACCCTCTTGCAGCTTCCCTGCCGCTCTCTTCCGGGCAGCCCCCCCCACCCATGCACCCCCTCTGCGCAGCACCCCTGCATGTGCCCCCCTCTTCGTGTAGCCCCCCCATCCGTGCTGCCTGTGCTGCTCTCCATCTCCTCTCTCCATGTACCCCTGTGCATCCTCTTGCACCTCCATGACCCCCCCACCCTGTGCTCCTCTGTTTAACCCCCCTGATGCCACCTCCCCGTGCATCCTCTCTCTCTGCACTCTCCTGGAGCCCCCCTCTCTCTCTGAGTACCCCACTGCATCCCCCTCTCCATGCACAGCCTTGCTGGCTGCCCCCAGTGCAATCTCCCTGGTCTCTGCCCTCCAGATGCTGCACGCCAAAAACCTCTCTGCTCTCCTAATTGTGCTGTGCTTTTTTTTTCCTTTTATATTTTTTTCCTCACTCCACCCCAAATCTTTCCCAAAGCCCTTGACAAGCTCTCAGCACCCTGCAAGGTGCACCAGGAGGGACAAGCATGGACACTCTGAGTCCTGGTAGAGCAGGGGTGCCCCTCGTTCCCCTGCACTGCCCCACTGCTGGTGGTTTTTTAGCCACTTTTTAGATTGCTTATGTTTTCAGCCCACTTTTTCTCCATTCACTGCTGGTTCCTGCCCAGAGGTATCTGAGCGACACACATGGAGTTCAATCCCGTGATGCTGGGCAGGATGTCTGGAGCATCCTGAAACCGAGTCCCAGCTCAGGGGGTGTTGTGAGTGATGCTAATACTGTGGGAGGAGTTTTGCCCCGAAGTGAAGGACAAGGGTAGGGATAGAGTGACAACAAAAATTGGAGTGGTTGAGCCGAAGGCAGCTGAGCATCCATGCTGCTGTGAAAACTGAAGTGCCTCTGCTGGTGGCTCTGTGCTGGTCTGGCACAGAGGGGCCATTCCACCTCGGATAAACCCTGTGGGCTCTGTGGATCTAAAGAGCACCTCGTGGTGTCCCTGTGGGTCAGGCAGGTGTTTCTGCAGGGCGTGAACTTGGTTGTGAAGTCACATTGGACGTGCTAGGTCAGTGCTCTGCTCCAGCCGTGGCCTGGGGAAGTGGTGGGAGCCAAGTGGCTCTGTGCCGCTGCTTGGAGTACTCCATGGGGGTCTGAGCTTGGAACAGGTCTGAACCAGACCTGACAAGGTGTTCCCTTACCTGTCTCTGCGTGGACTGCACCAGTGCTATAGGTGCCATAGGAGATGCTTTGTAGGCACAGACTTCTCCATGCCTGGGCGTGGGCCGATCCCCGGCACTGTGAGCAGCAGGACGAGGAAGGGGATTCTCCCCCTCCACTCTCCTCAAGTGAGACCCCACCTGCAGTGCTGCTTCCAGCTCTGGGGCCCCCAACATCAGAAGGATGTGGAGCTGCTGGAGCGAGTCCAGAGGCAGTCATGGAGATGCTCTGAGGGCTGGAGCACCTCTGCTCTGGAGGCCGGCTGAGAGAGCTGGAGAAAAGAAGGCTCTGAGGAGACCTTAGAGTCCCCTTCAGTTCCTAAAGGGGCTCCAAGAGAGCTGGAGAGGGAGTGCTGTCTTACGTCTCTTGCTGATTTATTAGAAATGCACACTTTCAAATAGTTTCCAGATGTCACTGTTTCTGCGGGCTTGACGTGCTTTCTCAATTTGATTTTTTTTTTTTTTGTGTGTGCGACTTTGGAGGAGGGAAGAATCCCTGTTTTACTGTGGAGGAGACAGTGACAAGCTCTCCAACAGTGTGAAATCGTGAGATAGTTTGAAATACATTTGGAAATGCACCTTCAAACTGCATATCTTCGTAGAGTTTATGGTGGATGCCAGGAACATTTTTTTTTGGACCTCTTTCACACTCTGCCCTTCACCTCCTGCACCCCAGTCCCACCCATGCCCATCATTCTCACCCAGCCTGCAGAGTGTGTGTTGGGTTGAGCTTCCCCTCATCCTTCCTGCTGAGACAGAGCACTTGGGGATTTGCTCATCCCCTTCTCCTTAGGAGCATGGAGTCCCTGCAGTCCCTTCTCTCCTTGCTCCCACCACACCCAGGATCCTTCCATGACCGACTTTGGCAGGGAGACCTGTTAATACAGGGCTTGCCCTCGTTTCTCCACAAGCAGCTGGTGACCGAGGGATCTCCCGCTCCTGCCGCGATGGCGACGCCGGACGTCAGCGTGCACATGGAGGAGGTGGTGGTGGTGACCACGCCCGACGGCGCGGTGGACGGCAGCGGCATGGAGGAGGTGAAGACAGTGCTGGTCACCACCAACCTGTCCCAGCACGGGTAAGACACGGGGTCGGTGCATGCCAAGGGGATGTGCTGGAAACCCTCCCGCGCCTGGTTGTAGGTTGGGATTTGATCCCCCGCTGCTTCCTCCTGCATCCCTGCTCACTGTGGGGACCTCAGTGGTGGCCATGGAGTGTCCAGTTCCTTGCTAGGGCTTCTCATACCCAGAGCTCTGCAGCTCTGAGCAGAACAGGCTCCACTCTTTTCTCTTTTTTGAGGGAGGGGAAAAAAAGACCAACCCCAAATACCTTTTTCTGAGTGGATGTGGATGTTGGAGTGAACACAAATCCAGTTGGAACAGGACACCAGTAGCTAACTCAGTGTTTTTCTATTTATTTAATGATGGCTTTACTGAGCTTTGAACTCCAAGAGACGAGTCTGTCCACACCAGGTTGAGGGTGGTGCAGCTGAGTTCCCCTTCCCTGAAGGTTGGGGAGGTTTGGGGTTGGCTGGTTTTTGGCTGAACTCCGCAGGAACCTCCACCTTCAGCAATAGGAGTGGGAGAGGTGTCCTTGAAACAGTGTTGCCCTGAATGGAAAGACACTGCTCAAATAAACAGAGTGAAGGTCTGATTGTTCAAGTGCTGCTGTTTTGCCCAATTTCTGCCTTTTTTGTTGGCATTTCATATTCAGGGCTGCTGTTTGTTCTGGTCTGGTCTGTGCAGTGGCAGGTTGGCCATGGCCAAAGAGCCTGGCTGGTACCTTGAAGGCCCACATAGCAATGGACTCTTTGCTTTATTTCTCTATGGTTTTTTGGGTGGGACAGAGCCCAGAGCCTATTTTGTGTTTTACTCTTTTAGTGGGCAGAAAATCCGAGTTCACACCTGGAGCTGCATCCAGGCAGGCTTGTCTGAAATAAGTGTTGAGTGGCTGTTTCTTGCTCTCCATAAGATATTTGTCTTCTTTTCTCAAATCCTTCTTTGTGTCAATGCCCTGGGGCTTTGGGCAGGGCAGAAGGTGACAGCATTTATTTCAGTCCAGGTTCCTTCCAACTGAGATAAAGCCCATTAATAAATGAATTTTTGGTAAAGAATGGGCAGGGACAGGCAGAGGCAAGAGCTGTTGGTGCTGGGATGGGCAGGATCTGCCCTGCTCTTCCTCCACACCCTGGGTCTGTGAGTGTTTCCGAGACCTTTTCCAATTCCCAGAAGAGTGGTGATGGTGAGGAAGGAGGACTCTACTCTTGTTTTCTGTCCCAGGGAGCCTCCCTTGTCTCCCTCAGTGGAGAAGCAGCCAGATGTGACACTTGGGATGTGGTTGCTCTTGGATGCAGAATGGTTCCTAGTGGTAATGTGGCTCTGAGCCTCTACAGACCCATGTGCAGCGTTGTGGTGTTGTCTGGGAAAGTGGATCATGACAGAGGCTGCCTCAATCAGTTGGTTTCCTTTCACTGTTAGTTCCCTTCCTGTTTTTCTTTGGAAACCTTTTCTCACTCTCCCAGTGTCCCCTGGATGCTCAGGAGCAGGACAGCTCTACACAGCACAGAGAGAACGTTTTCATTTAGTTGCATCTATGAGCAGAGATATCTTGGCATGTATGGAGAGATGCCCTGAGGGTTTTCCATGCATCTCTCTGGAGCAGAGCCTCTGGACAGGCTCTTTGCTCCTCCATTCTTGGCACCCCAAGGTAGTGGCTTAATGGAAAGGATGTGAATTTTGGGGTCACAGAGTAAAACCTGCCTGACTCCCCTCACTGAGCAGGGCAGTGGGCTGGTGGTGGGTGGCAGCACGAGCCACTCACAGTCTCTTTGTTGCCTTGGACAGTTGTCCCCACCAGGCTCTGCTCCTCCTGGGGCAATGCCACAGTGGCACTGGCTCCTTCTCCCTCTACCTCTGATTTCCCTCTGCAGCCCCAGCTGGTGTCAAGAGAGCAGCTTCAGGCACGGGCTGGGATCCCTTGGTGTTGGCTCGGTCACCACTCACATGGGGAGCTTTCAACTTGCCTTGTGTGGCACTTAAACCAAACTCTGCTTGGGGGTTGGTGCCTTTTTCTAGTGCTCATCTGGGTATGGGTTTGCTATTAAAAAAACCCTCTATACAGACAATTGTTAAGAGCTTAATTAGTTCATGTGTTATTAAGGAAAAGGCTGAGGGAAATGGGAAAATAATAATGAGCAAGAAGCTTTTCTCTTTGGTCTGCGATAAGAGGAGATCTGTGCTTAGTGCTCTGATGAGGTGCTTGTATTTCTGATCAGCACAGGATTCTGGGGGAGACTTTTCTCTCTCAAGTTTCCAGGCAAGGCAGGAGCAGAAAAGAAAGGAGACGCCAGCCCGCTGAGCTATCTGCACATGCTTTCTTCTCTTCCTCCCATCTGGTTTATGGATCCTCCTGGGGAGGAAGATGAGAACCATCCTCCCTTGCCTTTGTCATGGCAACTGCCAAAGGCAGGACCAGCTGGGGGGCTGCACTGCTGGGACTTGGAAGGTGTTTGTGTTTTCTCTTGCATCTGCCTCAGTCTGTTTCCCTGGAATGGGATGGGAGAAACAGTGTGGAGACACTTGCCTTTTTTTGTGGTTTTCTCTCCCTCACATGTCCATGGCAGACATAGACTTCAAGTTGCTTGAATTTTTCATACAGGCTGGAGGTTGGTTTGTTTGTTTTCCTCTGGAGGTTTAAGGTGTGGGCTGGGTTATTCCTCCCCATCCAGTTGTGCCTTTCGGTCATTTTTTGGAGTGATGTAAATGCGGTGGAGTCCTGGAGGAAACTCTGAAAGGTGCTGACCTGCTGAGGGGTTTCTTCTGGGTAAGTTGGTGGAGGTTCTTGATCTGGAGGCAGGTCGTGGTCAGGGCTGTGGAGTGCTGGGTTTTGCATGCCAGAGGGGGTTGCTGCCTCTGGCACCCTGCTGAAGTGCTGCTGCTGGCCTTTGACCTGGAGAAATGCAAGAACCCAGGAGCAAACTGATGAAGAACCCCAGGTTAGAATTCTTCTGTTCTTCTGTCAGACTGCCACTTGTGTAATAATCACCTGTGTGCAAATGCCTTAGCTCAGAGTTTACCTTTTTGAGTCCTTTCGTGTTACTCTCCCTGTCCTATTCCGAGGCTCTGGGCTGGTGGTTGCTGTGAGCTGCAGAGGCAGCGTTGTGTCCATCCCTTTCTATCACAGCAGGAGCTGTCTCCCCTCTCTGGAGCAGCATCTCTGAGCCACTCACCTGGTGAGGCTGAGCTGCCGCCCACACCATACCTTATCTCTGTGCTGCTCCCCACAGGTACCTGCCCTGCAGCTGCTGAGGGGAGGGATGCTTTGGAGCTGCAGTTCCACCCTGGAGCTGTGTGTTAGGAGCCCAGAATGGAAAAACCAGTTACTCTTGAATTTCCTTGTCCCTGTGGCATTGCGAGTGAGAAATGTGGTTGCCAGTGAGTCACTAGGACTGTCTTTTAATTCACCCTGGTACCAAACTGAGGAAGGTTTCAGGTTTATTTTCTCTGTACAGTCTTCCTAGGGAGTTTATATGCCAAAGTATGTTAAAAGCTAATTGTATTTCTCCCCCTGCCCCTGCAGATCAAGCTTTCTGCAGCAATTAGTCAGCTTCAGTAGCACCAAACATACATCTTAAAGGGAGGGTGGACTTAGACTGGATATTAGGAAGAAATTCTTTGCTGTGAGGGTGCTGAGGCCCTGGCACAGGCTGTCCAGAGAAGCTGTGGCTGCTCCATCCCTGGAATTGTTCAAGGCCAGGTCCGGCAGAGCTTGGAGCAGCCTGAGATAGTGGAAGGTGTCCTTGCCCATGGGAGGGCCTTGGAATGAGATGAGCTTTAAGGGCCCTTTCAACTCAAACCATTCTGTGTTTCTGTGAAAACCCGTTAGGAATGGTCCCTGCTGGGTGCTGGCTGTGATGTACAGGTGGGATCCATAAGGGCACCAGTGTGGGCTCCTTCCCTCCCTCCTGCAGGGCCTCACCTCCAAAATCGAGGGGGTGAGGAGCGTGTCCCACATCACAGCCAGAAGTGCCTGCTCCCTCTGAGTGTGCACTGAAGCTCCTTGGAGGGGCTTGGGGCTCCATATTGCTGCAGTGAGAGCTGGGATGGGAGAACAGCGAGGGAGTGGGTGCTCTGCAGGACCCACTGTGTGACTCTATGGGCAAAGCACCCAGAGAAGATGGAGATCTCAGTGTGGGGACAATGGAAGCAGTTGGATAGCCAGCTGTTAATGAATATCATGGATATATCAAGTTTTAAGAGGCTCAGAGATTGGATTGCAAGTGTCTATAGCTCATGTTATGTTCTCTCTGCTCACAAATCTGCTCTTGGGGTTTGTCCAATTCCTTTATAGTGTCTCTGGCTCCTTGAGGTCCTGCTCCCTGGAGCATCCTGCATACCAGGGGATTCAGCCAGACCATTGCCCAGACAGCAGCAGCATGTTTCACACATGTTTTTCCTGGGGAAATCTCAGGCAAAGCTACCAAAGGCTGGCAGTGACTTCTGAGCAAGGGGCTGTGCTGACAGCATCCCTCCATGCCAGCTCTCCAGCACAGGCTGGGCTGGAGGCAGATCCACAGGGCTGGGATTAAAGGAGAGGCAAGAGAGAGCTGGCCAGGCTGCTGACAGGGGCTTGCCTGCTGTGGGGTTCTTCATCTCCACATGAAAAAATGGAGCTGAGCCTCCCAAACCAAGAGCTGACTCGTAGCTCTTGTGGGAAAATGTGATCTGA
Source organism: Callaeas wilsoni (assembly GCA_013398955.1). Taxonomy (NCBI): domain Eukaryota; kingdom Metazoa; phylum Chordata; class Aves; order Passeriformes; family Callaeidae; genus Callaeas; species Callaeas wilsoni. The sequence goes on along the minus strand of VWPU01001257.1, from coordinate 68,724 downwards.
GGGACTTCTGAGGCAATGTCTCCACAGGGCATCGGGTGTGGGGGTGGCACGGCCACATGGCTTAAGAATGCCTCTGCCTCTCTTCCCAGCGGTGACATCAACGAAGACACTCTGGAGACTGAAAATGCAGCTGCTGCAGCTGCTGCCGCCTTCACAGCCTCCACAGACCTGAAGGAAGCAGTTCTAGGTAGGTCAGCTCTTCCCAGAGCCCCTTGGTGCCAGCTCCACCACCCCAGTGTGCCACAGCCCTGACTGGTGTCCAGTGGGACAGTCCAAGCACTGTTGTGCAGAGCTGCTGGGGCTGTTCTTTTGCGGGCCTTGGGGACGCTCTCCCAGCATCCAGGGGGGCTCGGGGACCGGCCGGGAGCTGGCAGCAGCTGGCTGGGCTGCTGCTGCCCTCTCCTGGTCCGGGAGGAGTCCCTGTGTCCGGCCATCCCTGACTCCTGCCGTTCCAGCTTGCCGCAGGGATGTCCGTTTTGCAGCAGCTTGCTGGCTTTGGTTGCGAGTAAAAGTGAGTTAAAAGGGAGCAAAGACTGATCAGCTGGGCTGGAGCTGACTTAAAACCAGTTTTACTTTAAAACCAAGGGTGACTCCACCCAGATAACATCATTCTTTTTTATCAAGAGTGGCTGACTTCTCATATTGCCTGGGCTCAACTGCAGCTGGATTGGCATAAATCTGCCTGGGCTGTTTTGTCTGAGAAATTTGGGTGTTTGGATGCTTTCATGGCAAACTACAAGTGAGTGGTGGCCACAAACCCCAGCACGCTCCACTCTGCATCATCTACTTTTTTTTTAATTTCAAAACCATCGTTGCATGTGTGGCTCAGACACGTGAATCAGGGGCTGTGGCTCATGTTTCTCTTTGATCTGTCCCTTCCTCTGATCCCTGTGAGAAGTGAAGATGGCTGAAGATGAGGACAGTTTGGAGGCAGAGATTGTCTATCCCATCACCTGTGGGGACAGCAAAGCCAACCTCATCTGGAGGAAGTTTGTGTGCCCTGGGATCAATGTGAAGTGTGTGCAGGTGAGAACAGAGGGCCCAGCACTGGACTTGTGCTTCCCCCTTGCCCACATTGTGAGGTCGCCTGGCTTGTCCTGCTTGTGATGAGGTTTGATCAGCTGCTTTGCATCAGAACCATGTCATGGTGGGAAAGGATGACATTTTCCTGATGCTGGGGTACCTGATATTTGTCTTGACCAAATTGTGTAGTTCTGGCTGGAGAGATGGTGCCTCAATTTAATGTGTTACTGAAAAGTTTGAGGAATTTGGGCACTGGCAGTGTCTGCTCAGTTGGAAAGTTGATAGTTTGAGGAATATATTGATTGGGGACCTACTGAAGAGTTGCTGCTGTGTCCTGGGTAACTCGTGGTTAAAATTTGCATGAATTCACAAACATGCCATGAGTGAGTCATTGCTGGCATTTGTGCATGGCCTAAACAATACCCTGATGAGGGACAGTCTCCTTGGGCTCCCAAAGGATAGTCCTTGCCCTTCCCAGGAAAGATGGTCTCCTCTATCCCTGAGGCAGAGGATAGATGCTGCTGCAGGTAATGCTGCTGCCTCCTAAAATCCATCATCTCTGCCCTGGAGCCCTTGTCCTCGTTCAGAGATGCAGTTTGTCGTGCAGTAACAGTGAGTTGCTCTATGTTGGTCGCTATGGCCATGGAAAGAGGGGGTCTGCTTTTGGGAAATCCTTTGAAATGGGCTGTAAGGCAGCTCTTAAGAGGACTGCCTGGGTCATGGTTGGACTCGAGGATCTTGGAGGTCTTCTCCACCCTTAGTGATTCTATAATTCTATAATTCTGCAGGTTGCTGTTAGGTCAGCACGTGGATTGAGGCATGGCTGGGTGTGTAGGGCAATAAAAGAAAGGGAAGAGTTGGCACACTGTGTGCCAGCTCCCCGAAGCTGGTTTGCAGTGGCAGTGGGTGTGTGCTGCCAGAGAGGCCAGAGGTTCCCTGATACCGATGGTTGGGCTCTGGAGCAGGAGGTCAAAGACCAAATGGGCTTCTTCCCTTTGTCCTATGGGGCATAACGTACCCCTGGACCCAAATGTTAGCAGTGCAGCCCAGCTTTCAGTGAGTCCATCGTTAGTGGGAGCGTGAGCAGCTCCCTGCTGTTAATGAAACTTTGCACAAGCAATGGGTGTGTTTCCCCAGCTGTCCTGCTTGAGCTGGGCACTTGCAAACTCACACACCCCTGAACCCTTGGCTTGGAGCAGCTGTTAACTAACCATCCATGACAGCAATGTTTGGCCTTAATCTGTCTAACTTGGGTGGTGTTCTCTGGGGTGGGGAGTGCCTGTCAGCCATCTGTTTTGGTGGTGTTCGGTGGCACGTGGAGGCTGCAGCCGCTGCCGGGCTCCAGCTGAGCCCTGCTCACAGGGCACCCTTGGCTTGTTTGTGGCTCGTGGCGCTGATGTTGCACCCCTGCCTTTTGCAGTTTCACGATCACCTAATCAGCCCCAAGGAGTTTGTCCACCTGGCAGGCAAATCGACCTTGAAGGACTGGAAGCGGGCGATCCGGATGAACGGGATCATGCTCCGGTTAGTCCCTTCCTTTGTGTCTCTGGACACTTCTTTCTGGGGGATTGTGGTGGGGTGGAACAGAGCCCTTTGGAATGGCTGTTTTGCTGCTGAGGGAGCAAATGAACCACTAAATGTTTGTCTTAATGACAGCCTGGCCCCAGATATGGTTGGCCCAATGGCTTTGTTCTGTCCTTGTGCCTAGGGAATAATTCGGGGCAAGAAATATTTCTCTAGTCTTTTCAGGACTTGAGCCACACTGAGTTTCCAGCGGGTGTAAGGACATGGGAAATTTTAATGGCTGTTGGTGGTTGGGCCATGCTGTCTGTGGATTCTCAGCGTGACCCACCAAATGAAATCAGTCTGGTCATCACTAATGCTCCAGTTGCAGCACTCCTGCTTGACATCACTTCTAAATAAGTCCTTGCCAAAAAAAAAAAAAAAGCTTCTTTATTGCTTTATTGCAAGCATTTCTCTTCTCTAGTATTAACTACAGTAATTCAATTCTTCCATGGTCCTCCTGAACACCAGCCTGAGACTGTGATTTAATTAAAGTCTTTCTCTGCCTTTGGGCAGGATAAAAAAGAATCACCTCTTTCCCCAGGAATTGTCAGTGGTTTTGTGCTCTTCTCAGAGGGTGACATTGCCTTTCCCTGTATTCTTCTGCTTCAATGCAGGCATCTCCCGTATTCCTTTTAAGCAGGTTTTACTCCATGTAAATTTTGCATAATAGGTTTAGGCTTTGTCAAGGCAGGGCTTTGGGAGGGGAAAAAAGACTTCAGGGAAATGTCTGAAGGCAAACCCAGCAGCCCATGGGAGCAAATCTCAGGAAGCTTAGGTGGTTGTTGGCCAGCAAGGCCTGGGAATGTTTTGGAGATAATGTTCTTGGATGGGAAGATCCCGTGTTCCAGTGTTGCCACTCCCTTTGAATGCAATGAGAGACTTGATTTTAGTTTATAAATAGAGTTATGTCCTGTCTCCTTTTGAGCTGTAGAGTCAAAAAGGCAAGGAAGAAGCTCCCTGTGCTCTCGCCCTGAACTGAGACTCCAGCTGACCCTTTGGTTGGGAGCTGCACCTTCGGAGGGGATGTGCTGGTGGGACCAGATAGGGGTTCTTTCTTCCCCTTCGTCCCTCAAGAAATGAGTTAATCAGTCCCAGTAAGGGCTCCTCTTGGCTCTGCCTGCTCTCCTGGCTTTTTGGGACTCAGAAGTTTGGGGTGAAGGCTGCCAGGAGCTGCGTCTCAGAGCTCTTAGCTGTTGCTGATGTGCCTGTCCTTGTGCTTGCTCCCTGTCTTTCAGGAAGATCATGGACTCAGGAGAGCTGGATTTCTACCAGCACACAAAGGTCTGTTCCAACACCTGCCGGAGCACCAAAATTGACCTGACTGGAGCCAGGGTGTCCCTGACCAGCCAGACATCGACGGAGTACATCCCTCTGACTCCCGCCTCTGCCGATGGTACGTGCAGCCCTTCCTCACCCTCAGCAGGGGCTTTGATGCATCAGAGCACACGAATGCCACTTAACCGGGGTCCCTGTGGCTGCTCCATCTCTGGAAGTGTTCAAGGCCAGCTTGGACAGCACGTGGAGCAATCTGGTCTCGTGGAAGGTGTCCCTGCCCATGGCAGGGGGTTGGAATGAGATGAGCTTTGAGGTCACTTCCAACCCAAACAATCCCTTGATTTTATGAATTTGACCTATAATTACAGGCAACTGTTTCATTGGAAAGTGTTCTAATTTTGAGATACTTCTATATTTATCTCCTTTTGCTTCTGAGCATTAAGAACAGCCCCCAAAGTGCCCCACACCCTGAGCTCCTGGTGGTGTCTCTGGGACAGGATAAGCCCCTTGGCTGGCTCTGCAGAGCACCCATCCACCACATCCTGATATTGTGGTGGAGAAGCTGATGCACAGCACAGCCCACTCCAAGCCCCACTGTTAAACATCAGCTCACCAATGGGAGACATTTCCCATACTGGTGGGCTGTGCTGAAATAAGCAGAGCCCTGAAAGCTGCAGAGTAAAGGAGCAGAGGGACTGGATTTAATGGCTGCAACTGAACATTCCAAAGGCTCTGCACAGCTCTGTGGGGCTCTGGCCAGATTCCCATCCATCCCGCTCCTGCGCACGGCATGAATGACGCCTGTTCCCCGGCTCTATGGTAACAAAACTGCTGAGATTTGGCAGAGCTGGAGGGAAGGAGGGATCCCCCTGCATCCCTGTGCAGTGGGGGGCTGCTCTTCCCTTGGAGGCTTTAGAAACCCTCCGGACAAACGGTGGCTGGGTAAAAAGGGCTGCCAAAAAAATTGGATTCTAAATCTGTTTGACTTTTGGCCTGAGCAGTGCTGGTGTGGTTGCAAGGGGGAACGGGAGGGAAATGTTGCTCTCAAGCATGTGTTCTTGTGCTGCAAAGGTTGCAGGAGCAATCCCTGGGGATTGCACTCCAATGTGGAAAAATAAGTAGAGCTGGCACAGCAACCACTTGGGCGTCTCTGCTCAGCACTGAGATCTGCATTCAAACAGATGTGATCCTGTGCAGTATAAAGGAGAAGTCAGAAATGCAGCAAGGGAGTACTTCCCTTGGAAACAGCCTGTGAAAATACAGGGAAAAATCAGGACCTGGGAATTTTTTTCTCTTCTTTTTTGCTATTGGTTGCAGTGAACGGATCCCCAGCTACAATAACCATAGAAACATGCGAGGATGCCAGCGATTGGAGCACCAGCATTGGAGGTATGGCTTGGGATCCCGCAGGGCTTGCTGGGTGGAGGAGATGTGGGGAAAGAGGGAAGCAGCAGGATGGACCCTCTTACCAGAGCAGCCTTGCATGAGCCTCCACTGGGATTATTCCTTTGCTGCTTATGGAATAGCACTGTGTTATATCCCACCCGTGTGCAGGCTGGCTGCAGCAACCTGGGGATGAAGTTGTTTCCAAGCACCAACATATCAAAGCCAGGGCCAAATGTGGCTCTAGGGGAAAAAAATTCTATCAGAGGGGTCATGAAATCATTCTCCTTGGTGTGCTCTGAGCAACAGACTTTGCTGTAACGAAGTGTCCTGTTGGTGTGGGACAGGGGTGGGGAGAACGTATCCTTCACCTTTGGGTCCATGCTCTGAATGGGCTTTGCCCCAGCCCCCTGACCTCGAGGGTCTCTCCCAGCCCGGCAAGACTGCGCCTCTGCAGGGGCGTCCACAGGGAACCCACAGCAGATTACCATTAAACCTCACTGAGGATTTTGAGGTTCTCCATTGCTTTCTCTTTCTCCAGATGATACCTTTGCTTTTTGGCAAGGTCTGAAGGACAGTGGTCTCCTGGAAGAAGTGATCCATGAGTTCCACCAGGAGCTGGTGGAGACCATGAAGGGCTTGCAGCAGCGAGCACAGGATCCCCCGCTGCAGCTCGGGGGTAAGGACCGGGACATTGGATGGTCAGTCATCTTGGGAGAGGGGCTTGTGGATTTTTTTATCCTTAGGGATATCTGGATGACACGATAGGGACATAGCTCATCATAAAAAATCTCATTTCTGGCTGATTGTTGGTCAGGCTGTGCTTGGGGATGCTTCAGGTGACCTCAACTCTCCAATTCCCCGTGCCTGGGGCTTCCTCTCTGCTGGCTCTGGGTCTGGACAAATGCTTGGCTTGAGAACTGAGGTAGAATTTAGGCCATTGGAATAACGATGCAGCAAGCAGCTACTGTGCCAGCAGATTTCTTATCACCCCTGCTAGGCAGGAGAGGACTGTTTACATGCTAGTGACCTCTTGCCCTTTCTCATGGCTTCTGCCTTCTCCTCTTCCCCAGCCTCTTGCGTTACCTTCCTGCAGATTTTGGCTGTCTCAGCTGGACGTGTTTGTTGTCATGTGGCTTTTGCCAAGCCACAAATAGTTTGCGTAGGGAATTTTGCTTCCTCAAAGATTCTGTGTCTTGTTTTTAAGATGCTGTTTTACTCAACAACGTAGTCCAGAACTTTGGGATGCTGGATCTGGTCAAGAAGGTCCTGGCCAGCCACAAGTGCCAGATGGATCGCTCGAGGGAGCAGTACACGCGAGATTTGGCAGGTATGCCCTGGACACACCGCTGTGGCACCGGGCATCACTGCCAGTGCCTTTGCTTTTGGGCTGAGAATGTGGGGTTTGTGTTAAACCTGGTGTTCATTAAACCAGCCACACCAGGCATTGCCACAGGTCTCTGGGTGTCTGGGATTCAGGCTGAGCCAAACCTCCTCTCTTTCCAGCTCTGGAGCAGCAGTGTGACGAGCACCGCAAGCGAGCGAAAGAGCTGAAGCACAAATCGCAGCATCTCAACAACGTCCTGATGACCCTCACACCCGTCTCCGTTCCCACGCCTCTGAAACGCCCGAGGCTGACCAGAGCCACCTCTGGACCAGCTGCCATCACCTCCCAAGTCCTGTCCCAGCCGGCGCAGCTCGCTGTCACCCCCGGCGTGCCGGTCTCCCAGATTGCCAATCTCCCTCTCGGCAAAGTGGTCTCAGCCCTTCCACCTTCAGTGCTGGGGAAGAGCCCAGCCCAGCCCCCCGCCGCCAGCTCCCCGGCGTCCCCTCTGCTGGGGGGGTACACAGTGCTGGCCTCTGCCGGCTCCACCTTCCCCGGCACGGTGGAGATCCACCCGGACGCTTCCAACCTGACGGTGCTGAGCACGGCCGCGGTCCAGGACGGCAGCACAGTGGTGAAGGTGGTGAGCCCCTTCCAGCTCCTGACGCTGCCAGGACTTGGCACAACCATCCAGAATGTGACACAAATAGCTCCCAGTGGGAGCACGGTCGTGACTGTCCCGTCTGGTGCCACCGAGGCCGCCGGGGACGAGCACGCTGCCGCCGCCATCGAGGTGACTGCAGTGGCTGATGAGGCAGAGCAGAAGTGAGAGGGGGGACTTGCCTGGAGGGACGCTGGCCGTGCCACTCTGGGGGGAACTGCCTCTTCTCTGGCTGTGCTGTGGGACGAGGAGCGGTGTCATGAGGGGCACGGGCTAACAAGACTCAGAGCAGCTCGTGTCGGGAGCAAGGAGGTTCAGGTCAGAGGGAAGGAGGGGGGAGGAAGGATGCCCAGAGAAGGGAGAAGCAGAAATGCTCTGCCTTGTTTGGAGGAGGGAAGAAAAAAAGAGCTTATTTTTTTATAAAGCTGTCCTCCCCTGTTCTCTTGGAATAGTTTTCCTGCTCTGGGTCATCAGCCCAGCCTCGTTGGCAGGCACGGCTGGAGCAGTGTCCATTGGAGTGGGCAGGAGCAGGGAGAAGGCCGTAGCAAAAGGAAGCTGCCGAGGGGTCTGGTGTGCAGGGAGCTGGATGCTCCCCGTCCCCAGGGGCTGCAGGAGTGGAGAGGGATGCCAAGAGCAGGAATTCCGTGGATGTGTATGATCATTGACACCAGGAGGGGCTCTGGCAGCGTGGGCACAGGCCCTGGGAGGTCGGGTTTTGTGTGTGACACTGGCTTTGGGTGGCAGAAACACGTGGGAGCTGTGACAGTGGTCATGGTGGTTGCCCAGGTCTGCTGGGGAAGAAGCAGGAAGAAAGGAACCCAGAGGGCTGAGAAGAGCTGTGACTTCTGAGGATTTAGGGTCTTTTTCTAGTTTTCTCAAAAAAAAAAAAAAATCCATTCTTGGGATTTTTTTAAGCCGACGGCGATTTTTAAGCAAAGCCCTGGTTGGGAAGCTCGTTGTGCATGGCAGAGCCGTGCTGCGGAGCGTGCAGAGCTGAGCCCCACGGCCGCGCTCCGAGGAGCTCACCCTTCCTCACGAGGGGGGACCCTGCTGTCCCCAGACCCCAGCATCCCGCGGGAGCCGGACACTGGCACTCCCTCCCTGCTGGGTTCAAGCAGCTGTTCTGTAATGGGGTGGTTGACCCCCCCAGTTCTCCTTCAGCCACCCCACTCGCTGTGACTCTCACCAGGTCCCATCCCAGGGCCTGTGTGTCTCACGCTGTCTCCGGCTGGAAGGAGTCGGGTGCTTGGAGTGTTGGGGTTTCTCCAAACTTCATCTGGCAACTGCAGCAACGACAGGTCACTTTATTGAGCTAATAAATATTTTTTTGAAAGAATGTTGCTGGTTTATTGTGTTTTCTATGTCCAGGTGTGACAGCTGGGATTGTGAAGTGGGGCTAAGGCAGGACAGGAACACATTTTATTAAATATAAATGTACGTGTCCTCCGTGTTCCCTCTGGCTGTGGGCATGCAAGGAGCTTGAAATGCAGCTCCAAAGTCTAGTTGTCCGTGGCCTGGCTGCACCCAGTGCTGATAACCACTGGTCCCCAACCTATGTTTAGAAGAGTTCTGACACGTAATCAGGAAGAAAAGTGATCTATTCCTCTGAAGCATTAGATTTTGTTTTGGTTTGGCCGAGACTCAGCTGGGGCTGCAGTTGATGAGGAGGAGTCCTGCCTTATCAGAGGCTTTTCCCTCCCAGCTGGCTGCTGCTAAGATATTGCTGTCATATCTCTGTACTTGGGACAGCAGTAGCGTGTCAGACCGAGGGCATATAAAGGGTTGTGATCACCCTGAGCTGCTTTTTGCCTCTCCAGCATGAGCAGCAGTGCTGAGCCCCACCTGAGGTGTATTTCCAGCCCGAATTCCCCCATTCCTGTGCTGTAATGGTGAGTGAAGGTCCCTCTGCACCACAGGGACACCTTTCCCCGGCAGTGCCAGGGCTGGAAAGCTGTGGTGCCTTTGCCCAGCCTTTAAGAGCTGCGGGCTGATGATCCTGCTCCAGCCATCTCTGCTTTGGCCAAACTCCTCTGGGTTATCCAGGGGCTGTGGGAGAGGGAATGTCCATGTGGAAAGGGGACAGCTGGAGAGACCTCCTGGCTCCTCCTTAAAGGTACCTGAGAGGTGGCACTGGAGCGTGGGGTGGGACAGGATTTGTGTCAGCTGTGTTGGTGTGGTGCAGCAGTGGGCAGCCGGGGCTGGGGCAGAGCAGAGCAAGCAGGAAGCAGCAGCTCTTCTCTGGCTCTGTGCACCTTTACCTGTCCTAGAGACTGTAGATCACCTCACCGGCAAAGCATTCCCAGCGTGGGTGTACTTTGCCCTGCAAAGAAGCTCTTCCTTGGGATGTAAACAGCTCCCCAAGCAATAAAAGCTCTGCAGGCAGATTTGGGCTGGTGCAATCCTCCCCTCCTTTTGCAGCAGCTCTCGGGGCAGCCCGTCGGGGAGGTGCCGGTGGGACAGCCCCGTCTCCCTGGAGAGACCGCCTGAGAAGTTCAGGGATGCCCCGGTGACGTGCTCCACTCCTGGGATGGCTGTGCTGCTCCCGAGTGTGCCGCGGTGCTTCCCCGCCCTGCCCAGGGCAGCTGAGGGCTTGCAGAGTCAGCAGCTCGTGGTAGGATGAGGGCTGAGAAGGAAAAGCAAAGAAGAGAAGTTGTCTGCAGCAAGCTGTATGCAGAGATTATCAGTGTCTGGATGAGTGGCCTTGGGCTGGATGTGGCCGTGGGCGATTGGGCAAGATTCCCTGGCCCGGGGGGAAGTCCCATGTGAGCGCGGCAGTGGATCCTGGTCTTGCAGCCGTGGTTTCAGCAGGGATGGTAAAGCATTGTTCATGGAGAGCACATCCCACCTGTGGGTCAGCTCTCCCCACGGCGTTGAGACCTGGGCTCTGCAGGGGGGAGCCCCCAGGCCCTCCCCAGGGCGCTGCACCCATCATTGTGGGCTCCTAGGGCTGCAGTGGGTGCCGTGCACCCCACGACTGGGACATTGCAGTGGATCCCAGTGGGTCAACCTGCTCTGTGATCCTGGGATCCCTGGGCAGGGCTGGGCCTCTCAGCACCCATTCTCCCAGCCTGGTGCTGCCGGCACTGCCTTCCTGGGATCCCCTTGGGTGCTCAGGCTGAGATCTGCTCCCCTTTCCTCCCGTGGGGAGCTCAGGGCTGCTCCGCTCACAGCCGGGTGTGGAGGACTCGCACCCAGAGACAAAATTACATAAAGGGCTGCAGATGACTCATGTCAAGTCCCTGTTTTTCCCCTGGATTGTGTGGTAATGGAGACTCAGCCACTTGCATTTTCTCCTCCAGGTATCCACAGGAGCAGGCTGCAGTTATTTGGGAAAGAGCAGAGGCTCCCACTTCCTGGCAGTGCCGCGAGCAGAGCCTTGCCACAGTCCTGCCTGGCAGCTGCCTGTGGGGTGCCAGGGAGTGAGGGCTGTGAGAAATCACCAATTCCTCACTCTCTACGTCTCTCTGGGCAGGTTAGGGCTGCTAGCGGGGCAGGAGATGCTCCAGCATCCTCTCGGGAAGGCTCTCCCAGCAACTTCCTGGGACAAGCGCGGGATGTGCAGCACACAAAGGGCAGCGTGTCTGGCTCTGGGGCGGGGAACAGCAGCGATGGTTTCCTGGGGAAACCGCTCCGTGACTGCCGGCCGTGTCGCCGCAGGAATGGAAACCGAAACTCAGCGCTTTCGGCTCCGTGTTTGTTTGTCTAAAATCGGCAGATCCTGGGTTTCGGCTCTCCCCCGCCCTAATGCTGTGGATGTGGTGACGCAGCTTTGCCTCCTCCCTGCTCCAACAGTGGCTTCCTGCGCTCCGCCACCAGAGATGGAGGGACGGCAGAGCCGGCTGCTCCCTGGGCTGCTCCACTGCCTCTGGCTCCTTGGTGTGTGTTGAGCAGGGCCAGAAGCTTTATATAACAAAGTGAAAGCTGTTTGCATCTAGAGCTAGAAGGAAAATATCCCACCTGTAAAATTAGTGAAACCTCCAGATATCCCACCTGTAAAACCGGAGTGAAGCCTCAGTGCCAAGGCTGCTCCACCTGGGTGAGCTGGGCACTGCCCGTGCTGGCTCAGGCACCTCAGGGGAGTAGTGCCAGGTATTTTGTTTGTTTTTCAATGCTGTCTGATGCCGTCACAGGGACTTTTGCTGTGGTTTAGAGTCAGGGCTGCAGAGAGGATGATTCCTGCTCCAGGCAGTAGCAAATGGGGATGGACTCCACCACTATGGACCACTCTGATGCCAGGGCTGGGCCTCACTTGGTTGCTCCTTCCCAGGCAATGTTGGGGCCCTGGTGCTGCACAAACCATAACAGTTCCCATGGCAGCTGCCAGGCCAAAGCTGGGAAGCCCTTTCCTGGATGGGAACACTGAGCATGAGAGCTCCATGGGGTCAGATCCTGCTGTGAGGCTGAGCCACCCACTGCTGCTCGCTGACAGAGCACAGAATGCAGCAGAGCCTGGCAGCCACGGCCCTGTGCAGGAGGCCATCCTGCCACAGGTCCAGCAGTGACCAGGGAGTTGTTGCACACACCTGGTGGCTTTGCTGCCCAGGAATGCCTGGTTTCCACACCCACCCAGTGCTCTGGTGGGATCCGTCCAGTGCCCTCTGCTCTGGTGGGGTCCATTCAGCACCCACATGCCTGGGCTGCCCCACTCCTCTCCTTGGTGGGGAAACCCCACTCTTGGCTCCGCAGGGTGCTCCTGGATGGGAGCAGGGTGAAAGCTTCCCTGCACAAAGCAGGAAGGTCAAAAACATAGTTTCTCTTCCTCCTTCCACCGGTGTTGGCAAATGTGCCAGAAATCAGTCTCTGCCCCTCCTTCCTCCCTGCTCCAGTGACAGAGTGCCCCACAGGCTGGCTCTCTCAGTGTTTCCTCCTTCCATTTGCTTTGAGGAAAAACTTTTCTTTTGTCGCTAAGGCTGGCTTTGTGTTGAGGTGGCACCACCAAGCACGACACGCCCATCAATCGATGGAAGGATTGAACAAGAGTCCCTGTCAGCAGGTACACTTTGCGTCTGGTGCCTGCAATTTTTTAGAGCCACTTGTAGCTAGAGGTGTGTTAGTTTTCCCTGGTTGTTTCCAGGGTTTGCAGCTGGCTTCTGGCATGAAGATAATTCCATTAAGTGGGAATGACGGGGCTTGACTGCAGTGCTGGGCACAGCACCTGCTTTACAGGTCAAGGCTTTCCGAAGCCTTGTGTCCAGGCTGGTGAGATGCCGCTGCTGTTGTGGGTTCCTGGGGCTGGGGCTCTTAGAGGAGCTTCCTGTGATTTTGCTTGGGTGCATGTGTTTCGGGATCATATCGGGTTGCAGGCTTTGTTGGTTCTGTGTGTGTTACCTGCAAATTTGCCCCATCACCAAACCGCACGGGGGGAGGGCACTGCCTTGTGCTGGGATGAGGTGCTGAGCTGTCGTGGGATGGGTTTGGTGAGGTGCGAAGGGGCTGAGAAGTGGGTCCACACCCCGAGTGCTGAGGATCCCCCATTGCTCGGGTGCTGAACATCAGCTGATGGTGCTTGTTTGGTAACATGTGCCTATAAACTCGGGTGCAGAGTCCTGCCCCCTGGCTGTCGGTGCTGCCCCACGAAACCCGATGCAAATGAGACTTTGCTGCTGCCGGAGGTGGATTTGGGCTTTGGGTTTGTTTTGGGGTCGAGGCTAGGCTCTGCAGCGGGTACATCGCGCCAGGCGGGGAACCGAACGGAAAACGAAAGTGATGATGAACAGAAAGGAAGGCAGCGCTCTGCTCCGCACCCCCACCCCCTCGAGCCCCGTTTAAAAGGAGGCTGCCGGGGGCGCCGGGCTGAGGACCGGGGCTGCTGCTCAGTATTCACTTAAGACTCCGGTGCCGCCGCTCCCGGCTCGGGACCGAATCTGAGCGCTCGGAATCTCGACCTTCTGCGGGTGAGCAGAGCCCCCGGGAGCGGCCCCTGTGCACCTGGGGGAGGACAGGACCGGGGGAAGACTCGGCCCCCGATGCGCGGGGATGCGGGGGTGGGACGGGATCGGAGTGGAAGGCCGGTACCCACAGGAGCGCCCGTCCTGTTCGCTACGCGATGCGGGTGGTGCTGTCCCGCCGGTGCCGCTACCGGTACCGGTACCGGCTCCTGCTGCCCTTCATGCCGGTGCCCGCTCCCCTTGGTGCCCCTTCCACCTGGTGCCGGTCCCCCCATCCCGCTGCCTGTCCCTCTTGTCCGGTGGCGGCTCCCCCCTCCCGGTGGCGGTCCCGGTGCCGGCTGGGGCTCTCGTCGGTGACGGCGCCGATCCCCCCCGCCTGGTGCCCGCCCGGTGCCCGTGCCGGCTCCTGCTCCCCCCGGTGCCGGCGGGCGGGGCGGGGCGGGGCCGCCGTGATGTAATTTCCGCGAAGTCCGGCCCCGGTTTGAATGCAGGGAGGCCCGAGAAGCGAAACTGCCGCCGGCGGCGAGTCCCCGGATCACCGCGGGTCCCCCCACCCCGGCGGCGGCGGCGGCGGCGGTGAGAGCGGCGGGGGGCGTTCCGGGGGTGGGGGAGCTCCGGGGATGGGCGGTCAGCGGAGAGCCCTGGGGGGCTGCAGGACCGAGGGTGCCCCCGGTAGCCTCTGAGCGAGCCGTGGGGTACTGCAGGGCGTGCGGGATGCTGCAAGGCGTGCGGGGTGCGCATCCCGCTCAGCCCCCGCTCCGGCTCGCAGCGTCCCTGCCCGGGCTGGGATGCATTCGGGAGAGGAGGGTCATAGCCAGGGTGCAGGCTTTGAGGTGCAAAGCGCCGTTTGGAGGGTGAGGAGAACCCCGGGGGTTCACAGTGCTGCCTTCGGTGAGCGATCCCCGACAGCGATATTCTAACCCTGCTGCCGCCTCCGAACTCCGGGGATGGCATTTGGGAGCTGCCGGTGAACTTCTTACAGTTGAATAAAAGCAAATGCAGCATCTAGGGGTCCACGTGTCTCGGGGCTCTGCACAAACTGGAGGGTCTGTGCCTGCACACACGCTCGGGTAGTGATGTCGTGGCTGTCACTGCAGCAGCCAGGTTGACAGTGCCGGCTCTTGGGTGGGATGTGGAGTGAGCTGTCTGGTTGAAAAAGGCTGGGAAAGGGGTTTGCCGAGAACTTTGGAGGCTATTTTTGCACTGGAGGGAAATTCCAGAGAGGTGCGGTTTCGGTACAGCCAGGAATACTGCGGGTAATGGGGTGGCACTGGCCAGCATCTGCCAGGCAGCCCCTCTTCCACCGTTTCCAAACCCTCCCGGCCAGCCCGGCTGCATTGATCGCTCGTGGGGTGCTGCAGATGCTGGGAAAGTCTTGCACTGTTGCTCTGAGTGCTGCTTGTAGTTGAGGAAAAACTTCCAAGGGCTAGTGCTTGGCTGGGTCCGATAGCCGGGCTGCGGGGCTGCAGGCCCCCGAGGCACGTGGTCCCCTGTCCCCGTGCCTCTCCCAGCACTCTGATCCATGCCACTTGCTCTGATCGAGGGCCACTTGGCTTACTCCAGCGTAGCGCGTTGCCTAATATTCTGTCGATAATTAACCAAGCCAAGAGCTCAGAGAAGGGCCGCCTTTCTCCTGGTGGGATAGGATGGGTGCGGAGCGTCAGGATGCAGGGGTATGAGGAGCATTTGTCTACCGCGGCCGTGCTTCCACTCGCCATTTCCAGGGAAATGTGATTATCTCTGGCCGCAGCGCTGCCTTGCAAGGCGCCTGCCAGGGAAGATGCTTGGACATCGCGTGGCCCGGCCCTGACCCAAAGCGCCTTCCTGAGCGCGGAGGAAATGCGATCAGCGAGGCCATGGCGTGCTCTGGTTGGGTTTGGTTTGTGGCAAGGCTGGAGCAGAGCTGGGTACAGGGTGCGTGGGGCTGTGTTGGTGGCTGCGAGAGAGGTAGAACTCGCCCAGATGGGGCTGGGGGTACAACAAACCAACCTCTGTCTGTCACGGTGACTTGTCACCCACCAGCGGGATGTGAGTGGCTTTAAATGGCAGGCTGAGCTTTTCAGGATCAGTGTAAAAACGGTTGTTTTTCTTAAAATATACAAAATTCAGCTTGTAAGTCATGGTCTGTGGCTTGCTGGTAATTAGTGCTCCCCATCCACTCTTACCTTCCCTGAGGCATTTGGATTTTGCCCTATTGACAATCAGTTTTATTCCCAGTGGGACAGCTGTTTTGTGGCACACCTCCTGATCTGCCTCATGCCTTGCGTCTTGCCTCCACCCGAGCTTGGATTGCAAAAGTTCCTTTAGCCTTTTCTTTTTTCTTTTTTCTTTTTTTTTTTTTTTTAGTATAAGACTGCTGTAGAGAGAAAAAGCTTTAATTTGGCGTCAGCACTAGTGCTGTGCAGAGACTTTGAGTGGGGTTTGCACTTCCCCTTCCTCTTCCCTCCCACCTCCAGACCCAGAGCACGTTCTGGCAGTTTGCTCAAAATCAAACGCCTTCCTAAAAAAATAAACAGGAGGGGAATTGACCCCTTTAAAGGTGGAATATTCCCTCTTAGATTTTTCCAGCTGGGATGCCCTGCCTAGGCATGAATTCCAGTGGCACCCTGGCTGTCCTGCACGGTCTTTATGGACAGTTCTTAAGTGTTTAAGCGGCTGGGTCGGTGCCGGCGGTGCTGCAGGACCGCGTCTCCCATGAGCTCTGCGGCTGTGGACGTGCCGGGACCGGGAAGTTCGGCTCTCTCTGCACGGAGCCGAGTACCAGCGATCAGATTTCTTCCTCGCCCGTGTGTGTAACTGAAGTGTACTGGAGTTTTCACCAGTTACAGTGTTGCGCAGATGTCGCACAAACCCTGAGCTTGAGCGCCTTTCCCAGGAGGGCTCGGCCGGAGGCGGAGACTTCCAGAGGAAGGAAGGTGGAACTGCTATCGGAGGGATACCAAAGTGTTCCCGAAACTGCAGATGTCGGTTCCACCGGGAACGTGCTGCCCTCGCCAGCTTCAGAGGAGCTGAACGGCTCTCGGCGGCTGAGCGTGACCTGAGTCCCGCTCCGGGCGTTCCCGCTGCGGAGATTCGGGACCAGCCCGGCCCCGCGCTGCCACCGCCGCCCTCCGCCTTGCCCCTGCCCTGTGCCAAGGTCCCGGGGCAAGCTGAACCTGCAGTCGTGAGGGACCGTCCCTCTGCCCTGGAGTCCCGATTAGCTCCAGTCCATCCCTGATCTTCCGGGAAAAGCCGAGTAGGAATGCTCCTTTCTAGCAGTCTCATACAGGAGAGACCTTGACTCCCAAAATGTGCAGGGTTTTTCCCTCCCGCAGTCCAGGCCTTAGAACAGGCTGTGTCTCCCCAAACTTCTACCTGGTTCCCAGTGTCCGGGGTTTTTTCTGGTGCTCACAACCTGGAGCAGTTTGACAGTAGCATCTCCAGAGGGTCTGCAGCCCCCACCAGCACAGTGCTGCCTTTACTGTCTTGCTGGGAATCAGAGAAGCATCCCTTGATGCCCTTGGGCATGAGACAGATTGTTCCACTCCCCCTCCTCTCTTTATAGGTGCTTATTTTCAATTTTTCCCCAATTATTTCATTTCGATACAAAGCATTTTATCTGCATCAGTCAGCACCAGAATCTCAGCTGTGGCTCCAATTTTTCTTTTTTTTGTGGTAGAACCAGAACAAACAAAGAGCTTCTGACCCCTGGACTGCAGAAAGTTTTATTCCAATGACCATGACCTTGTTACAGCCAGAGGACAGGAATACCCTGGCTCTCTGCTGGCCCCAGTCAGCTCTGGGTCACTGCTCTTCTTTCACTGCGTGCTTTGAGTAAAGGTTTGGAAGTGAAGGCGCAGAGCTGAGTTGGGGTGATTTAGCTCTGGGTGCAGAGCTCGTGGCATGGCACAGTGACCCCAATCAAACCAGCGCTGGCGTGGGAGTCTGCCACGGAATCCCACAGCTTCCCAAAACAGAAACCTGCAGCTCTGCCCAGCGCCAGGCTTGCTGCCAGGCCTTGAGAGATAAACCGAGCGGGTGTTTATCCACGGAGCACGTGTCTGACCTGATGCACACAGAGAAGTAGGATTAGATGACTCCTTCATGGCTCAGCAGCAGGTGGGTGCTGTGACACTGGGATGGGAGGTGAGGAGCTCTCTTAGGGTATGCTGGGAATGTGGGTGATGCTCCAGCCATTTCCATCTCGATATTCATTGTCTGGAGCTCCAGCTGGAGCAACAGCCCCAGCACCCCCTGCCCACTTTGTCCAGCACCCTGTTTATCTCAGAAGAGAGGAAAGAATTCTTAATTAAAAGTGCAGAAGCAATACAAGGTTTGCCTTCCTACTCCATTGTCCTCTGGACCTCAGCTGTAAATCTTGCTCTTCCTTAGTATTCCCAGAGAGCCAGTTTGTGGTGGCTGCTGGCCAGGAGCCCGAGTTGGGTGCTCGGCACGAGGCTGGTGGCTTTTCTTGGCAGCACAGCCTGCCCACAGATGTGCCCCGGCATGTTCCCTTCACCCTGACCACGTGGCCCGGCCACCAAACCCTCCAGTATCATTCCCAGGGATGCTCCTGGCCTCTGGGTACCCAGGAAGCTGATGTCAAATGCCGGAGCTGGTGGCTGGAGAGGGCAGTGATCTGTGAGTTGCCTTCCTTGCCGTCAGGGCTGAGCTCTCCCAGCTGGATGTTTACCAAGCTGCCAGCTGGAGAGATGCCGGCAGGCCCCTGTTCCAGCATGCTCATCTCCTGGCCTTGGGTGCTGCGTCCCAGGAGGAAAGAGGGTGGTTGCTTCATTAATTCCAATTAATCTTTCGTGCTACGAGGCAGGTGGGCTGGGGGGCTGGAGCCGGGTTCCTCCCGCTCGGCGTGGGGCTGCCTGGCCAGCTCAGGTAAGAAAACAGGGTAAAGACAGAGAAAGTTGGCAGGAGGGTCCCAAGGTGGGGGAGGTGCTGGCAGCGGGAAGAGGAAGTTGGATCATGTGGCCATGGTCCATGTGAGATCAGTGGCCACTGTGGGGACCGTGCTGGGCCCTCTGGAACAGTCACCGCTTTGCCACATTGGATGGTAAATGCTGACGGTCTACGGGAACATTAGGGACCTGGCTGAGCCCTGCTGGGAGCCAGCACCACTCAGAAGCCTGATTCCTGTGCAAAACAGTCCCATGGGATCCAGGCTGATGGGGGAACAGAGCTGGGGGAGAGGGTGGGGGCACTTGGGTGCTGAGGCCGAGGGTGCCTGGGTGAGGTTCCTTGCTGTGCCAGTGCCTCTGTGTGCGCCCAGCCAGGGATTGTCGGATGTTTTGTGCTAAGTCACTTGTTCCTTGTTCCTTTGTCAGGCTTCATGAGCTTGCACCGATGACCAGCAGGTATGCGGTGAGCTAGGACAAGGCCACTCGCTCCATGGCACCTCCTCCCCACGGCATCACCTTCTAAGATCTTCCCACCGTTAATTTTGCTCCACTCAAGCTGCCGCCAAAGATGCCAACAGCCAAAGGTCCAAAGGTGCCACTGGGCAGCCTCCAGCAGCAGGTGGAGCTGCTCCTGGTCTGCTCCAAATGCAGTGTGAAGGTGAACGAGATCACCTACCACCCGCGGGAGGTGGAGCACAAGTGCATGTACGAGATCCTGCTGGCGCGCTGCCGCAGCCGCCACAGCACAGCATGGAGGAAGGTGTCCCGGCGGCCCGGCTTCCCCAGCCCGGCGCGCTACGCCGTCTGCAGGTACTACGTGATGGGGCTGGGCTGCAGCAGGCACAAGAACCAGTGCACCTTCGCCTGGAGCGCGGAGGAGGCCATCGTCTGGAACTTCGAGAGGGAACACCAGCTGGAGCGGCGCTGGCTGAAGGCGGCGGTGCTGCAGGCGCAGCTGGGGGGCCACCCTGCCGCCGTCCCCCACCCCACTGCCAGCGCTGCCAGTGAGATCACCAGCGAGTTCGGGGGGCACTTCCAGGAGATCTGCAAGCGTTGCTTTTTCGGCTGCCCCCAGCGCATCACAGTGGGTGGCCGCGGGCGGCTCTGTGAGTCCCACCGCACCTGGGACCCGCTCCTGGTGCACGCGGTGCTGGACAGCCAGAAGAAGCAGCAGTACACGGCCATCCGGCCCTGCCCCGAGTTCATCGAGACCCTCAGCTACTGCCGGTTCGTGTCCCGGGGCCAGCCCTGCAGGCACGGCCCGCAGCGCTGCCAGTACGCCCACAGTGACGTGGAGATGGCCGTCTGGGAGGCCGAGAGGGAGGAGGGATTGCTGCGCTCCGACCTGCTGCCGCCTGTGGGCACCGGCAGCACCAACGGTGAGCTGGCGGCGCCCGTGCCCGTGCACTTCTACTGCCGCATCTGCCTGGTGACCTTCAGCTCACAGGAGAGCTTTGAGAACCACTGCTCCTCCATCGAGCACGTGCAGATGCTCTCGGCCGACAGCTCCATGCAGTGGATCCACCGCGCGCCGCCGCTCGGGCTGACCAAGTTCTCGCTGTGTAGCAGGTAAGGCACCCAGCAGGGAAGAGGGCAGGGGCAGCAGGGAGCTGCTGGCTCTCTGAGGATCCCCGTGCCACCAGGCACGCGTGGCACCTGGAACACTTCTCTCCTGACAGAGCGGAGGTGTGTGAAATGGGGAACAGCTGCACCAAGGCTCATTCCAAAGAGGAGCTGCAGGAGTGGATCCAGAGGGTAAAGGTTTCCGTGAAGAAAAAGAAGCAAGCCCTGAAGGACGGGCTTTTGTCCTACCAGGACCGGCTCCTTGCTGAGTATAGGACATGCTTCAACGAGGTGTTAATTGTGAGTGTTGGGCACAGGGTGGGAGTGCTTTTGTCCGGCCCATCACAGGAATCCTCTGGTGTGAGAGCTTGGGAATGGAGCCCACTGCTCACCTTCCTAATGGGGATGCAAAAAGGGATGTGGCGTCCTCCTTCCTTCATCTCTTTGGAGACGGCAACCCGAGAGCCTGCTTGGGGTACTCGAGCTGTGCCGTGGGTCCTCTTGCTTCCCAAGGCTGCTGCGTGGGGACCCGGAGCAGCAGTGGGTGAGGATGGAATATGAGGATGTACTCTTGGTCCCTCTTGGGAGGATGTAGCGTAAAGGCAAGGATGAAGATGGCACCGTGCAGGGCTCTGAGGTGTGTCTCTGGGATGCTGCCTTCAGTCCCTCTCCTCTCGTGCCTCCCCACAGATGGCTGAGCACGTCGAGGGTGTCAAAGTGGTGTGTGAGCAGCCTCTGCACGTGCAGCTGGAGGACAGGAAGAAGAAATACCAATGGAGGTTCAAGGTCCACTCTCAGGTAAGCTCAGTCCTTTGGAGGGTTTTGTTTGGTTGGGGTTTTTTTAGTTATTATTTCTGCAAGGGGCAGAAGGGTGGGATTTTGGGCATGTTTAAATGAGGATGTGTGTTGGGTATTCAGGAGCTGCTCAGGTGGTGCCTGCACTGGGGCTGTGTGCAGGGGGTGCAGCCACTGTGTCTCCTGTCTTGTGCGGTGGTCCTGGGGCAGACCTGGCTGCTCTCAACACCTCCCCTGTCTCATCACAAATAACAACATTCAGCTGCTTTCCTGCCCAGGATTTTGTGGATTTTGAGTGCAAAAGCCTGTCCTCCGCAAAGTAGATTTCCTATTTACTGCACACTGGTTGATATTAAACTGAAACCTGAGGTTCTCGGAGACCTTAAAGTAACTGCATGAGGAATAAGCTGTGGTGAGACTGACACAGTGTTTAGTTCCTCTAGCAGCTTTTTCTAGGAAGTGCTGCTGGAGCACCTCACCAGCTGCTGGGCTCTTTCCGTGGGCTGCCCTCACTGTGTCCCTGTCTTCTCCTCAATGGCAGATGCATCTGCAGCACGTGGCCCTGCTGAAGAGGGAGCCTGGAGTCAACTTCTACTTCTCAGGGAATGGGCTTTCCCGGGGCCTCCAGTACATTTGTGGGGAGCATGTGGCCACCGTGTCCTCCTCGCCCCGCACCGCGCTGGTGGAGGTCAGCATGGAGTGCTGCATCCTGGGCATCTTCGAGCAGTGGGTGGTCTTCGACTTCGGCAAGCGCCCCGTCCTCATGCAGAAGATCAAGGTGAAGGTGGGCCGGCGGGACACCCCCCAGCACGTCCCCAGCACCAGGGAGAGCAGCCGCCCCGTCAACTTTGTGCGGTGGGATCGGGGTAACCGGATCATCATTCCCAGCATGCCAAAGACTGGTGAAGATGTGGATCTGCTGGCAAAGTACAAACCTCCTGCTCTGGCACTGGATTACCAAAGTGAGAGTAGTGCAGTCGTTCCCATCACCCGGCTCAACTATCGGGAGAGGATGCACAGCTTCCTTTTCCGTGAGGAAGAAGCTGAGCAGGCTCTGATTGCCAAGTAAGTGCCAGGTGTGAAACCTTTTGGGGTTCCCCTTCACTGAGGACCTCAAGCCTGTTGCTAACCGTTGGGGCCATGCTGCTCCTGGGGTCTTCTGTCCATTCTGCGTTGGGTCTTGTGGTGCCTTCCCAGAAAATTGGAAACCTGCCAAGAAGGATGGCTTGCTGGGTCTCATCCTGTGGCCGTGGATTAGTGTGCTGGTTTGAAAGCAAACCAGTGAGAAACTCCAAGTCAGAAGTACAATTTAATAGGAAAAACTAAAATAAATGCAATAGTACAAAAACAAACCATTGACAGAGTCAGGATACAACCTGACACCCTGTCAGTCAGGGTGGTGGTAGCAGTCCCATAAAATGGTGGCTGCAGTCCTCCAGAGGTCTGTTGAAGATGGTTCTGTTGAAGCAGTGATCCTGTAGAAAAGTTCTGGTATTCAACCGAAGGCCCTGTGGTAGTTATTGTCCTCTGTGAATACAGTAGGTAAGGGCTGAGTCTGGTGTTCGAAATCTTAGCTTATATTCAGGATGGGATGCTTGGTTTCTCCCTCTGGGCAGAGCATCTCACAATGGGATGATGTAATTTTATCAGTCATGTGGTGAGACTAGATGGCCCAGTAACAGGAGATATCCCCCCTAGAGGGAAGATGGGTCATGGGAGAGATAAGGAACCCTGCCCCACCTGGGTTTGACAGCTGGCCTATTAACAGCAGATAGTTCAGAGAGAGGAGGCAAGGGACATAGCCCCACCTGGTTTCAACAGCTCATGAAGATAGTAATAGAATACACTGCAACCCAGGACAATTAGCTAGAGCATGGTTTCTGTCTCTGTGTGCTTGGGGGGCTGGCAGACCCCTCTTGGGGTGTAGGTGGCAATCCCCTCTCCACGAGGGAGGGCTCAGGAACTGACAGATCCTTTCTCTGCTCTTCATTTGGACATTTCCTCCTTTCAGGCTCAACCTGCGTGTGCTCATCTCGCTGACTCCCATGCTGCAGAGCCTCTCCATGGGGGCGAAGTTTGCTCTCTCTGGGGAGCTGTTTGCTGAAGTGCCTACCCCTTACAACCTCTCGCCGGACACGGACGAGGGCTACCTGCTGAGCAGGTCTGTGCCCACCGCCTTCCTGGCGCTTGACCCACCTGTGGACAATCGGGTTTATGAAGTTTTTGTGGAGCATAAAGCCACCACGGAGAAGACCATCTGGCTACAGATACCAAGCAGATGCTGCTCAGAGCTGAACTTCAAGGCAAACACCTCCCACAAGGTGGAGATCCAGTTCCAAATTGACCAGCTGCTGTTCCGGCAGTGGCACCAGGCTGTGGACCGCCTGTTGGATGAGAAGCTGGTCCTGCCAGATGTTGCCAGTTGCTCCATCCCCTACTCTCTTGGGTCCCCACAGAGAGGGAATAGCAAGCAGAAACAAGCCATCTCCTTCATCACAGGCAAGCCGACCAGCAGCCGGCAGGTCCCGCCTCTGCTCATCTATGGGCCTTTCGGCACAGGGAAGACATTCACCTTGGCCATGGCCACCTTGGAGATCCTCAGGCAGCCCAACACACGGGTGCTGATCTGCACTCATACAAACAGGTTAGCAGGGGAGAGGCAACGAGAACTGTGGGCTGAGGGTGCGAAGGGGAGCCAGGGTGTATGAGGCAGAGCCGAGCTGCCCTTTTCTCAGTGTGCACTTCAATTGCATATTAGTTTAAATAAATTAGTTTTTATTGAATTTATCTTAAACTGCTCTAGTTCCTGCTAGGAAGAAGCCTGGCATGGGTGGAAGCCTTTGTGGAAGAGGCAATGCAGACTCATAGAATCCCTGAGTGGTTTGGGTTGGAAAGGACATTACAGCTTGTCTTGTTCCAAAGCCTTCCTCTAGACCAGGTTGCTCCAAGCCCTGTCCATCCTGGCCTTGAACACTTAACATGTTCCTGCCTCATTATAATATAGGAATGAGGCTGGAGAGTCAGTTTTCTCCAGCCTTCACTGTGTACTGCAAGAAGTAGAAAGCTGCTGCCTGACCATGCTGGGATAATACTGTGCTCTAGTTGCCCTTGAAGACTTGGGCTCTGTGCACATGCCAATCTATTGACTTTTCTGGGGAGACTTTGGGGAAGAGGAAACGCAGATGTGGTCTGGATGCCATTGGATCTGCCTTCAGAGAAACCAGGCCAAGGCTGTTAAAATTAGAGCAGTTACACTGAAAAGAGTGTCCACATCCGATCCTGCAGGCTGTTACTGCCTCAGTTTTTAATGCATAATAGATGGTGACTGCTAATCTTAGCCTGTTCCAGGCTGTTTGCTTGCACAGAAGCTTCTCCTGCAGGTCTTGTCTCACCCGGGGATGGGCATGCTTTGCTGTCAGAGGAGAGCTCCTTGTCACTTGGCCCTGGACAGCATCAGGGCCACAGGTTTTGTTGGGCTCATCGCGTTTTTCTGTAAGAGTGTCAAGAGATGTCCTAGTCTCAAGTAGCAATTCCTATTTTAAACCATACTCTTGAAAGAGGCTGGGAATTGGTGGCTGTGTAGACACCAGTTCCTTTGTGCAGTTGTGAATGTCTGCTGTGACAAGTGTGGTGTCACCAGAGCCAGGAGAGAAACTGGATGTGTGTTGCGGAATGATGAGAGAGAACTTTGTGTCACAGAATTTAGGAACAGCACCAACAATTCCTTGATGCTTTTCCCTTTTGTTCCCCTCCAGTGCTGCTGACATTTACATCCGGGAGTATTTTCACAACTATGTGACCACGGGGCATCCATGGGCTGTTCCTCTGCGAATCATCTCCACCGACCGGCCCATCAACCTGACGGACCCCATCACCCAGATGTACTGCTGCCTCTCACCGGACCAGCGCTCCTTCCGCCACCCCACGCAGGCCGAGATCGACAAGCACCACATCATTATCACCACCTCCATGCTATCCAAGAACCTGAAGGTCCCCCCAGGCTACTTCACCCACATCATGATCGACGAGGCCGCGCAGATGCTGGAGTGCGAAGCTTTGGTTCCGCTCTCCTACGCCACTTTTGAGACCCGCATTGTCCTGGCTGGGGACCACATGCAGATAACCCCAAAGCTGTTCTGTGTTGGGGGTGGGCAATCTGCTGATCACACCCTCTTGAACCGGCTCTTTCAGTTCTACCAGAGGGAGAGGCACGAGGTGGCCACGAAGAGCAGGATCATCTTCAATGAGAATTACCGTTCCACTGCCGGCATTATTGAGTTCGTCTCCAAGCACTTCTACATCGGCAACGGCAATGCTATCCGAGCCAGTGGGAACATCCCACCCCATCCTGAAATGTATCCCCTCGTGTTTTGCCACGTGTCTGGTGTGGCTGAAAGGGATATCTCCATGATTTCTTGGCAAAATGTCTCCGAGATAATACAAGTGATTGAGAAAGTGAAGGAGATCTATCAGAGGTGGCCAGATGAGTGGGGTGTCCGGGATCTGAAGAAGATCTGTGTGGTCTCCCATGGGATGCAGGTGCGTAGGGAAATCCTTCATTCCACCTGAGGGGGCTATGCCTGCACTGCTGACTAAACACTCCCTAAGAAAGTCCTTTAAATCTATTTATGATTATTTGTGCTAGTAAAAATAGGAAATCTGGGGTCTCACATGCCTTCAGTGTTTTTTTGAGGCACTCTCCATTTAGGTAGCGTGTCCTGGGTGGTTGGAGCAGAGATGGTGGGATGGCTTAGTTAAACACTTCAGTCAGCATCTTCTAGGCGGGTTAATGACAGGGCAGTGGGAGCTCTGGCTGAAGTCAGCCCAGATGTGTGGCTGCTTCTAAGTAATTTGGGGAACCTGCAGCTGTGCAGGATGAGGGACCCTGGTGTTTGGTGGGGGGCATTTTTGAGCTGAGTTCAGTTGTGCCTCTTTCTTACCAGGTTTCTGCAACAAGACAAGAGCTGAGGAAAAAGCAGCTACAAGATGTGGTGGTGGAAAACTATGAAAATTTGCCAGGTTTGTGTCTTGTACAGGAGTCCCTCATGCCTGGCTGCCTTTTGGGGTCTTCTGTGTTTGAGTCATACACAGCTTTTGCAGTCCTGCTGGTGGACAGGAGGGTCCATAGCAGCTACTGCCACTGTGTAACAGGCAGGGGGAAAAGACACTGGGGCGTTAGCAGAGGAATTTCCAACATCTTTACATTTTCCTCCTTGTTAAAACACAAAACATCGGCTATTGTTATGGAAAAACCCCTCTCTGGGAGGTGCTGCTAGGCAGAGCTCCTCTGCCCTCTCAGTGTCTCTGCCACCACTGCAGTCCAGATAACACTGATTAGGAGGGAGTGCCTGGAACTCCTTCGGCTGATTTCCATCCCCTTCTGGTTGGCAGATCTTTGATTTTGTCTTTTCCTGAGTGAATAAGATTTCACACTGAATTAAATTTGCACCCAACTGTCAACTCATTTCAAATACTGACGTTTCTTTGTAGGAGGTTACTTAACCCTGTAAGTGCCATCCCAGAGGCTTGAGTATGTGTGAATCATGTGAAGCCCTAAGTACCAGTGAGGGAGGCAAGTGGCAGAAGGGAATTGAAACCAGGATGGCCTGTGGGTAACAATCATAGAACAGCTCACTAGAAGAGGAGTCTTCTGCTCTGGATGACAAAAGAGGGATAAGGCTGGTTTTGTCCTCAAGGTCTTAGTTTATGACTCATCCGTGTTTTTATTATCTTTTTTTTTATTGTGCAGCTGGGACTCCTTGTGGTGAGAATAACTGACTCCAGGGGGTGTTTGTGATCTCCACACCCTTTCTTTGCAGCCTCTTCGCAGCTCTGACATCACTAGGATGCCTCTTGTTGGCTGTTACTTGTTATGTGATCAGCAGAGCTCTTCCTGAGGGGAGAGGGATCCTTGCAAATGGTCACTGCTCCTGTTCCTGCAAGACCCTCAGTTCCTCAGGGAATTTGAGATTCACAGCAAGCTCTACCCTTGTTTGCAAGGAGGGGCTGCTGGTGGCACTGGGCATGCTGGGCTACTCTATGGGTGCTCATGGCTGCACTGCTTCAGTGCTCTGCCTTTATCCCATCTCCACACTGTTCTTCCCTCCCTGGTGTGTGAGTGGTGGTGCCTTGTGATGTCCATCCTGGTTCATGCACACAGGATCTCACGATCCCCCAAGAGCTGCTGTACTCACACCGGGTGACTCCCATGTTTCAGCCAAGCGAGGTTACGTCAGTCCACAGCCATGTAACACAGTATAGACAGGTGGCAGCCAGGCAGGGTCTTCCCTGTTGGGTTGTCATGAGTGACTTTTTCCTTGTCCCCTCTGGTGCAGGGCGTGAATTTCGGGTTATCATCATCAGCACGGTCCACACCAGCGAGAGCCTGCGTGTCTCAGCCTCCCACAACCTCGAGTTCTTCAACGAGGCCAGAGTGCTCAACACCATCATGACCCGGGCTCAGTCGCTGGTGGTCACGGTGGGGGATGCTGTGGCCTTGTGCTCCCACGGCCAGTGCAGCAAGGTGTGGAAACGGTTCATCCAGCAGTGCATCGACAAGGGGAGCATCTTCCCAGAGAACCTGACGATGGCTCAGATCAAACAGGCTGCGTGTGACAAGGAGAGCTGGAGCAGGAGCCTGGAGGGGGACGAGGAGGACAGTGACACAGACTCCTTGAGCTCTGAGGGCGAGAGCATGAATCCCGATGATCCCATCCTGCAGGAGCTCTTAGATGAGAGCAAGAACATGCTGGTGACGGTGTCCGACGAAGGGCTGCTGAATGTGAAGTCCGAGGGTTCAAACCAGCGGAAAGACAAGTGGGAGTATGTCAGCTTCTCTTCTCAGATGATGCAGCAGTACCTGCATATGCACCCTCAAATGTACAAGAGGTGTGAGCTGGTCAAAGAGGGGTTTGACAGAGCTTCTGCCTTCACCCTCAATGACTCCCCTGCCATGAACATCCAGATCAAAGGCAGAGTTAACTGTGGGACAGCCTTCACTGGGGATGAGGTGCTGGTGGAAATCCTGCAGAACAGCACAGGCGACAGCAGCAGCCACCGCCCACAGGGGAGGGTGGTGGGCATCCTGAAGCGTGCCGAGAGAGAACGGACCTTCATCTGCATGATGGATGAGTTTGATCCCCGTGTGATGATACCCATCGATCCCACTGTCACCAAAATATTCGTCCCGGGGCTGAAGGAGAAACCCAATGTCATTCCCATCCGCAGTCTTGTCAATGGGAAGTACAGAGTGGTCAGCTGTGAGAAGATCAACCAGGAGACAAGGAGATGCCAGTTCTTCTGTGTCCAGGTCATCTCCTGGCGGGAAGGGTTTTACTATCCTTTGGGGATAATAACAGAGATCCTGCAGGCAGCATTGACTTTGGAAGAAGGCTTAAAGATCCTTGCCTTGGAGTACGGTTTGGAGAACAAATACCCAGCTGCTGTCACCAGAGAGTCAGCCAAATACACCTCCAACAGCAACATAAACCTCACCAAGGAAACTCTGAAGGACTGTCGGAGTTACATGACCTTCACTATTGACCCCCAAGGTGCCAGGGATTTGGACGATGCTATCAGCGTTAGGGATCTTGGGCGTCACTATGAGATTGGGATCCACATTGCAGATGTGGCCGGCATCATTCCCAAAGGCAGTGCCTTGGATCTGGAAGCAAAGAAGCGGGGTGTCACCTACTATGCTCCCAAGCAGGAGCCTCTGTGCATGTTCCCACCCAAAATCAGCCAAGATGTCTGCAGCCTCCTGCCGCAGAAAGATCGACGGGTGATCTCCTTGTTTGTCACCATAGAAAAGGAGACTGATCAGATGTTAAAGGGAATCTTCACCATCTCCGTGATCCGCTCGGACAGGCAGCTGTCCTACGAAGAGGCAGAGCTCTGCATTAAGAACTGCTACAGGGGAGCAGAAAAGGCCCTTTGTTTTGATACCTTGGAGGACTGCATAGCTGTGGCTTATCACTTCTCCAGGATCCATCGGAAGTTTCGGCTGCAGGAGGACTGTTTCTATGACCGGCTGGATGAGGAAAGCTCCCCAGGTAACAGGGGGTCCCATCAGATGATAGAGGAGTTAATGATCATGTTCAATAGTTTCGTGGCCGAGTTCCTCACCACCCAGGAGGTGACCAGAAATGTCACTCCTCTCCGGTGTCAATGTGAGCCAAGTCTTACACAGATATCACACATGAAAAGCAAGTACAGCCACATCATTCCTTTGTCCATCCATCTCTTGCATCACCTGGGAGAAATACCTCCTGGACAAGACTCCCCTAAAAATGTGGAGTTCAGTCTTCTGGGCCCCATCTGGGAGCACCTGCAGTCAGCTGCTAATGCCCGTGACTTCCAGAAGATGCTCGATCTCGTTGTCACTGATGACATCCACCCAAAGCTGGCCCCTGTGGCCCTGGAGTTCAGGAGACTGCTCAGCCGCTCCTACTTCTGTCGCTCCAACTCCACTGTCCAGTCAAAGGCAGGCCATTACTCCCTGCATGTTGACTCCTACACCTGGGCCTCCTCTCCCATCCGCCGGTACGTAGATGTCGTGGTCCAGCGGCACCTTCATTCCGTGCTCCGCAAGAAGCCCCTCATCTACTCTGTGGACGACATTGAGTTTCTCTGTCACGACTTCAACAGGAAGAATAGCCAGGCGATGATGTACGAGAAGAGAGCCCACTCCCTGGAGATGGCTAGCCAGCTGAAGGACCAAGTGCTGCAGAAGATTGCCTTTGTGGTGGATATTGAAGAGATGAGCAGGTTTTTTAAAGCCCTGTTTCCTCTGAACAAGGAGAGTCTTCCGGATCCGCAGAGAATTAGCTACAGGTCCCTTCAGCTGATAGAGCAGCCTGTGTTCATCCAGCAGCGGAGCACCATCAGGCTGACCTGGAAGAGGAGGATGTACTCTGCAGAGACAAAGGAGCGGAGCCTGCGGGAAGGACCCCTCTGTGACCAAAGTGTCACCTTCTTCCGCAGTCAGACGTGGCAAGAAGTGCTCATGGCCATCAGGAACGAGGAGTTTGACAGGGCCGCGTCCCTCCTGCGGCAGAGCAAGGAGCTGTACCAGCGGCACGTAGGCTGGGTGCGGAAGAGCTCCTGCTCCCACTACATGGAGCTGTCCCTGGAGCTGAGCGCCGGAGACGCTCTGCAGTTCCAGCTCACCACCGACGTCAGCCGTGGCTTCCTGGTGCCCTTCGTGCAGCTGTGGTGTGTGACACCGGGATTTGAGGTCTGCCTGCAGCACATGGAGAAGCCGATCGACTGCTTCTCAGCCTACGCCATGCTGCAGTCCAAGGACAGGTACAAGAACACGACGGAGTACAACAAGGTGTGGATGCCCATGAGTGCCATGGAGTCCGCATCGTGTGCCGTGGCTGAGAACGACTCGATTGTCCTCCATGATATCAAAATAAAGTGGGCGAAGCAAAGGACAAGCAAAGGACAGCTGCAAGGGAGCTTTGTGCTGAACAAGAAGTGGTTGGACGAGTGCTCCATTGAAGTGGACTTCTTCCACTGTTACCTGTGCATTCGTTTAAGTGGGCTGAAGCTTCCCAAGAGCCCCCAGAGCGATGAGGAATGCCTTAGCCATGGCCTCCAGAACCTATCTTTGCTTGACAACAGCAAATCAGAGAACAAACTTGTGGTTGATCCCGATACCTACACCTGGGTGGCTCACGGGGTCACGGAGGAGTTCAGCGATGACGAGAAATCAGACAGGTCTGGTCAGCAGACTGTGAACTTTTATATCCACTATGTGTCTATGGAGACCATCCCTGTGGAGATCTCACAGGATTCTGCCAGGTTCACGGTGGAGCTCATTCCAAAGATGCTGCCAGACATGTAAGTGGATTCAGCAGTGTGCTCTGGTTAACCTGGCTTCCCACGGGACCCCTCTGCTGCACCCCCATGGGACCCCTCTGCTCCACCCCCCGGGCTTTCCTCCCTGCTGTGGCTGATCCCTTGAAAAACCTGCCCTTACCCTTACTCTGACTGGCCACACTGTTGGGCTATGGGTCTTTGTGGGGTGTGGCAGCACTCCTCAGGTCTGTTCTCCAGAGGGTCTCATGCTCTTCTGGTTGTCCCTGAGAATGGGGAGATAGGGGAAGGTGCTGAAATTTCCCTGAGCACCTGCTTCTTACGTTACTGGGTTGCTGCAAGATGTGTTATAAAAGGCCAAGTGAAGCCCTGCAGTGGGATTTGCTTAGCAGAAGAGCTCCCTGATTTTCCATCCATTCCCCTTTGTTGTTGCTGCAAAGCAAGTTCTGCTCTTTTTGAATCAGAGCTGATGTCTAGTTTGCCCTTCCTCGTACACAGCATAGGCTGCTATGCACCCCCAATGCTGTAGCATTCTCAGGGCAGAATGTGCTTCCTTTTGCGTCATGAATTTTAGGAAACATTGGAAGCTAATCCAGTAAAAAGGGGTGAGCCATAATAAAACAGAGTTGGGACAGGAGTTGTGTTCCTCGCTCTCAATATCTTTGCAGGCTCAGCTCTTCAGTCAGTTGAGAAGTGGTCCCAGATGCCGAGGAGCAGAATAAGTTTAAGTTATTTGTGGTTTAAGTTCTTTGTGGAAGGAGTTAATGCAACAACAAAGCAGAGAGAAAGACTAAGGCAGTTGTGCAAAGCTGTATTACAACTTTTTGCTATTTTATGCTACATTCTATTCATTCCTATTTTTCCTTGTCTGTCAGACGGAAAGAAAAAGCACTTTGGAAGCTCAAGTATGCCTCTGACCTTACTAAAAGCATTGCCCTTGGCCACGAACCTCCTCAAAAATGTGAGTGCAAATACTAACCTTTCTGACCTTGTGGCTACTTGCTTCTGGCCAGCCAGGTGCCCTGGCAGTTTCTGTGGGCCCTTGCCATAGGGGTGATGCTCCCACACCAGGAGGTTCCCCTGACAAGGGGATGAGAGGAGCTGCTATGTAATTTGGGATGCCCTGCTGGTGGCTGGCACAGCTGAGATTGTCATCCCCAGGACTGACAGAGATGGTTCATGGGCAGAGTATCTTGACATGGGACAAGGATTATTTCTAGGTGGTCTTGTAATGGACCACTATCACTAGGTACCTGCTGCACCCTCTTGCTGAATCACTTCTGTGCTGTCCTCAGTAATCTTTAAATTTGTTTTCTTGGCTCTTTGCTGTAACAGTGACAACATCCAGATTCCTGAAGCAAAAATCCTTTGATATCCCTGGCAGCAACTGGAAACTTAACAAGAGTCAGAATCAGGCTGTTCTGGATGCTCTGAGAAAATCCTTCATGCTCATCCAAGGCCCACCAGGTAAGGAGGGACAGCAGAACACACCTGCTGTGCTATGAATGGCAGGTGAGAGCTGATCTGCTGTTTTCCATGGGACCCTCGGTGAGCCAGGAGAAGTGAGCGTGGGTTGGCATCACTCACAGCTGTGCATGGCAGTCCTCTCCATTCTTGATTTTATTTCATGGCTGATCAGCTGGATGCTGATCCAGAACATGAGTGTTGTGGTTAAAATGTTCTCAGCATGCTCCTTTTTTCTCTAGGCACAGGGAAGACCGTTGTTGGAACTCACATTGTCTACTGGTTCCATAAACTGAATGAGGAGACTATTGAGAAGGACAAAACACCATGCTTGGAAGATGAAAAGGACAAGAAGAGAAAGTGCATCTTGTACTGTGGCCCGTCCAACAAGTCTGTTGATGTTGTTGCTGGTAACTACCACCTTTTCAGCCCCTGAAGTGGCTTGTACTGGGGGGAGGGAGAACATGTGGTGTGGAGGGGCAGAAAGTGGGGCTGGTCCTTACAGAAGACCCTGCACTGCAGGGCGAGGACCAGTGGAGATGGGATGATGAGGGAGAGGCAGGGAGAGACAGGCCCGAGCATCGCAGTGCCTGGTGCTGTCTGAGCAGACCTGCCCTCCTTCTCCAGAGATGCTGCTGAAGATGAAGAACCTGAAACCACTGAGGGTTTATGGGGAGGCCATTGAGACGATGGAATTCCCGTACCCGGGGAGCAACCGGAACATCTCCCGTAAATCCCTACGGGATGCAAAGCCAAAACGTGAGCTCAGGTAGGATGACATGGCCCTGTAGGCTCCTAGGGTGCTGGGGAGAGGTGGCTTCTGCATCAGTAACGCTGAACAAGCCAGAGCAAATACAGTTTCACTCCACCACTGCGGAGCAGCACTGTTAACCTGCTTGCTAATTAATTTGTAATTAATTTTTTCAAGTGAATGTGTACAGTTTAATTTAGCACCTAGTCAGGAAATCCAGGTTGTTGAAAAGTCCCTAGATGTTTTCATCTCCTTTTGGAACAGCCCTGAATGTCTCTGCCTTCATTCCTGCTTGCAGCTGCTAAAGGGAAGCGGTTGTATTTTGTGTCCTCGAGGTTGAATTTTTGGGTCTACAAAGATGGGGAAGTTTGGCTGTGAGCTTTTTAGCTAATGCAGTTTCTCCACATAGGCAGGTGGTGTGGTCTGCTTCATTGTAGAAGAAATCACTCAGGTCTCAGTGTTGAGGGAAAATATTTATATATTGACTCTTTATTCAGCGAAATAATCCTGCATCATCGCATCCGGCGGGCGCCCAGCCCCTGCTGGCAGAGGATCTGTCACTTTGACGCTCGGGTGAGGAACGGAGAGGAGATCACAGAAGCAGAAACAAAGGAGTGAGTAGGAAGAGACCCTGGTGAGAAACGGCTGACTTTGGCTGTGTGCCACCTCTGAAGCACAGATTAATAAACCGTGTGTTCAGAATAATGATAAAAAGTGATGAGCTCGAGGTTAGTGATACAGCACTGAGCCTCAGGATCACTTCTGCACTGGTGCTGTTGTCCATCTGGACCAAAATTCCCATTATGCCTGTGTGACCCTTGAGTCCTTCACCCGGACTCCCTGCCCTGTTGAGTTCAGGACAAAGTACATTTCCTACAGTGTGCATCCAAAGCCCTTTTCTGGGAACACCAGCTCATCCTGGGGAGGGAGGTGAAGCCATAATCATTTGGGAAAGCACAGCCTCTGCCTGGCTCCTGCATGAGGAATCTGGAGGTGTTTCCCTCATGCATAACCTGGTGTTTTCTGCACCGACACTAGGTACAAAAGTTGGTTGTCGCAAGGTCGTGCGCATCAGCTGGCGTGTCACGATGTCATCCTGTGCACCTGCTCTGTCGCGTCTGCCAGCGCCCTGGAGGAGCTCAATGTCAGGCAGATAATCATCGACGAGTGTGCCATGTCCACAGAGCCTGAGACCCTCATCCCCTTGGTCTGCCACCGCCGTGCTGAGAAGGTATGTCCCTGCCAAAGACGTGGCTCTGGGACAGCTGCTCAGGGCTCTCGAACCTTTTCCATCCTTTACCATGCTGCTCTTCCAAGATCTGTTAGGGTTTTAAGGTTTGTGCTTCTTTATGGGGTGGATATTGCTGCTACTGAAAAAATATTCTGGACCAAGTACTGAAGTACTGGTACTTTAGTACTAAAAGTACTGGCCCTGGTACTAAGGTACTAAAGTATTAACATGACAAGAAGCATAGACACAGTTGGGGCTGCTCAACCTGGAGAAGAGAAGGATCCAGGGAGACCTTAGAGCCCCTTATAGTGCATAAAGGGGATCTAAGAGCACTGGAGAGGGACTTTGGACAAGAGTATGCGGTGACAGGACAAGGAGGAATGGCTTCACACTGACAGAGGGCAGAGTTAGATTGGATATTAGGAAGAAATTCTTCCCTGTGAGGGTGGTTAGGCCCTGGCACTGGTTGCTCAGAGAAGCTGTGGCTGCCCCATCCTTGGAAATGTTCAAGGCCAGGTTGATCAGGACTTGGAGCTACCTGGTCCAGTGGAAGGTGTCACTGCCCATGGCACAGGATTGGAACGAGACAAGCTTTAAGGTTCCTTCCAACCCAAACCATTCCGTGATTCTAGAATTCTACAGTTCTTTGTTTTCCTCCTATCAGATGGAAACATTATCTAGGACAGGATCTTTATATCGTATCCAATGTGGTCTTTGGCTGAGGCTGCTGTAAGCGTAACATAAATAAGTAGCACCGAATGTCTGTGTACAAACAGCCTTCCAAAGAGCTGATGGCCTCTGCAGTGCCACCACCTTGCAGCCGAGGTGTCTGCTCTTCCTTCCAGGTTGTTTTGCTGGGGGATCACAAACAGCTGCGGCCGGTGGTTAACAATGATGTCTGCAAGAGTCTTGGCATGGAGACGTCTCTCTTTGAGCGCTACCAGGGACAGGCGTGGATGCTGGACACGCAGTACCGCATGGTGAGGCTCTCCAGTGGATTGTCTTCTCTCCATCACAGAAAATCGGGGCTTGCCTTAAGCATCAGATAGTCTCCATTAGTGCTTCCCCTTCCTAGACACAGGACTATACCTAGGAATATACCAGTGCCGGCTCCAGCAGAATGGCATTGTGGGTGAAGCCTGCCCAGAAAGATGCTGCAGGCTGAGAAGTTCTTTGGGTTTTGTTCACCTCAGTTTCCCCCCTTTTCTCTGCCAGCATAAGAGCATTTGCGAGTTCCCATCCCAGGAGTTCTATGAAAGACGGCTGAGAACATGTTCTCAGCTTGTTCGGAAACCCAGTGTGCTCCACCACAGAGATAACAACTGCTGCCCCATCATCTTCGGGCACGTGGAAGGGAAGGAGCACTCCCTCATGATTTCTACTGAGGAAGGAAACGAGAACTCCAAAGCTAACCTGGAGGAAGTGGCGCACGCGGTGAGCAGGGTCCTGGGGAATTGCTGCGGATGCAGAAGGGAGGGCGTCGTGCTGGAATTGTGGAGGGATGATAAAGAGAGAAAGATCAGCAGAGTCTGCCTGGTGCCTCCTGGGTCTGGAGCACACCAGGACGCCTTTGGGCAGAGGCAGGTGTAGGGCAACGTGACCCCAAGGCACGCACCATCGCTGCCCTGGGGCGGGGTGCTGGGGGGCTCTTCCCTCCGGGCCGCTCCCGGGTGAGCAGGACGCTGGTCTCTCCAGGTGAGGATAGCCAAGCAGCTGACACTAGATGGCACCATCCGGCCGGACAGCATCGCCATCCTGAGCCCCTACAGCGCCCAGGTGTCCGAGATCAACAAGCGCCTACAGAGGGAGGGCATCCGCGGGGTGACCGTCTGCACCATCATGAAGAGTCAAGGTGAGGGGACAGCAGGGTTGGGTCTGTCCCCTCCTGCCTTCCTGAGGAGCTGCTCACAGATACGGTCTTCGAGCAAGCCCTACCCCAGGGTCATTTCAGCTGTGGAAGACCAGATTTCTGGGTGATTTGTGATTATAATAAATCCTCTGGAAGCCTCTGGAGTGCTTGGGCAGGGCAAGGCTGCTGAAGGCAGGAAGGTGGAGGATCTCTAGTGGAAGATTTCTAGTGAAAGGTTCCCTGCCCGTGTCAGGGAGGTTGGAACACAGAATGTCCCTGCCAAACAAAACCATTCTTTGATTCTGTGATTCTGTATCTGAGAAGGGTGTTAGAGAACTGCCAGAAGACATTTGTTCTCTTTGGAAAGCAATGACCAGGAGTCCAAAGGCCTCCAAAGCTAGAGAGACCCAGAGGGTGGCAGTAGAGAAATGTGTCCTGTGGGGTGGAAAAATGGCCAGATGCTTCCTTCTGAGAAAATTTGGTTTGCTTCTGCTTTCTAGGAAGTGAATGGAAATATGTGATCCTGTCAACTGTCCGCTCCTGCCCCCGGTCTGAGATCGACAGGAAGCCCACAAAGAGCTGGCAGAAGAAATACCTGGGGTTTGTTACTGACCCAAACCAGGTCAATGTTGGCCTCACACGAGCTCAGGAAGGACTCTGCATCATAGGTGGGTATCCCTGGACCATGCACAGGCCTGCAGGGGAATAGGATTCTCGGATAAAGGAGTGGTGATCCAAACTAGTACAACCAGTGGTCTTGTTTTATTCTTCTGCCCTTTAGTCTGGGGTTTTGAAACTGGGCAATCTGTGCAAAGGAGGGCTCATTCACAACTTGAATACAGCAAGTATAGTTCGTTTTTCTTACCCTTTGTTTTGGACCATGTTGTTTCTGTTGCTTTCATGCTAGAGCTCTGTCCTAACAAAAATCTGGCTTCTCATTTTGCTCCTAATCATGCAGATGTAGGCTGTGGTGTGTAGGGAAGCTGCTCACAGATATGACAGCACGGAAAAGGGAGCTGGGATTTCACAGATATGTCCCTGCAAGTGACCCAGCCCCCTTAGCTAGAGGTTACAGACAAAAATGGTATCAGCCAAGCCTCTTCTGGCCACTAACCCCCTGTCCCCATCCCTGTGCCCACAGGGAACCGGTACCTCCTGGAGTGCAACCCTTTGTGGAGGAGACTGGTCCAGCATTACTACCAGCACAGCAGCTGCACTGCAGCCCAGGAGATTCGTGTCAGGAGGACCCCAGCCCTCTGCCGGTGAGGATGGGCCCTCTCTGCCTGAGCCGTGTTATGTGTGCCTTGGGAAGGACCAAATCTTTCCATTATTCAATGACCTACGGAGCCAAATGCAGCGGGGGATCTGGGAGCTTCCTGCACCGTGACAACTCAGCTTCAGCGTCTGCTTCAGCATCTTGGGGTGGTTTTAATCAGTGCAATCTTGGGCAGGAACTTCCAATTCTAGCAAACCAAAAAGGCATTGGAGACGGATGATGGGCATGTGACTTTACTGATGATGATACTATTTTTGTAACTGTAAGTTGCTCAGCAGAACCCTCATCCTACCTGCCACCGCAGCTGCAGTTTGTGGGGACCAAATATTTACTCCAGCTGTCGGGGTTGCACTCTGGGGATCAAATGCTCAGTCCATTCATCGGGGTGGAACGACTGCACACAGGAGAGCGGCGCAGCAAGCTGCTGTTTGCCATGGAGGACCAAAGCTTCTGAGTACTGCCTTTCATTTTAAATCCAAGGACAGGAGATTTTTAAGACTTCTCATTTTTTACTTTTTTTTTTTTTTTAAGTGAAGGAGGAAAGCAACGAGAGATGCATGCACCACTCTTTGTCTAGCCAAAATGTTGTTCTCTGAGCATGTAAATATTGCAGCGGCAAGGCCAAGGTGATTTTGTAAATAGATTTACATGTTCTTTGTACAAAGGAGGTTGTCCTCACCAACATAAAGGCAATGAAAAGCGGGGACCGCTCCTACCAGGAAACGTTGGGATTTGTCAGCCCATTTTAAACTGTTCAGAATTTTATTTGAAATCTCCTGTTAATCCCCTCTCCCTTTCCTACCCGACATTTTTTTTAAAGCTGCTTTTAATTTATTAACTTTTAACTCTGTGAATTGGTTTCACAGACTTATGGCCTGAGTTTTTAAGAGCAGTGAAGGAGTGTATGTGTATAATGTATTTTTATATTTTCTGTAGCCAAACTGCTGTGAGCTGGAAGCTGTGGTTCACCACAGAGGCTGCTTTCACCCAGTGACACGTGGCTGATAGAGATGTATTGTGGCGAATGGTGCCCTCTGAGAATCATGGAGCTGCTGTTGGAAGCATGACAGTTTTGAGGGAGGGTGTCTTTTATCTCATTTCAGTTCTGAATGTATGAAGTGCCTGTCTCAGCTCTCCCCAAACCACATGCTTGGCTGTCCTTATGTGTTCATGTGGGATGGAGCTGAGATGCAATCATGGCATTGTACCAAGTCTGTACTGTGCTGGGACACAAGCTTTCCTTGTGGATCTCTGTGATGTCACAGCGCCATGGCAGGAGGAATTTTGTCCTGTTTGCGACTGAAATCCAGCATGGCTCTTTCCTGCTTGGAGGAATGGCAATAGGAAAGCATTGTGTCTGGAAAAGTCTCTATTTAATACTGTGTTTCTTCTCATGACTCTGTGTTAGACTTGACTTCAGAACCTGTGGAGAAGTTTTGTTGTTCTCTTCCTAGTTTTAAACTACCTTCCTGCAGTCTGCCTTTGGGGGGTGTGAGCTGTATGCCAAAGACCACCCAGGCTTGCTCTTGTCCTGCTGAAGCATAATAGTGGGCATATAGCTGGCAATTCCATGAAGGATAAAAACCCATAGGAAGTATCTCCTGCTGGTTCTAAAGATGCTTGATAGAAGCTGGTAAGGTGTAAAATTCATTGTTCCTCTTTGAAGTTGTCCTGGGTGGGATCTTAAAAGACTCTGCACCAGCCTGATTAGCAAACATTATTGCAATTCCAAAATAAGATTGTCTGGGGATCGTTCTGTGGACTACTGAAATGCAATAATCTAGCTCTGAGATCCTATGGAGAATTGCAGAAAATGCTGGAATTGTTGGGATAACTACTTTAGCACGGTGCCAGCTTCATTTAACAAAGCCACCTCGGTTCCTTTAGAACCAGTGGGTCTAATTTTCATGATCTCCTGTAAGTGAAGAGTTTCTCCCCCGGGTTTTGTGTTGGTTATTTTATACATATAACACAAACAAGGCGACTCACCCCAGGTGTAGCAGTTTAGTCAGTGCTCTTGGAGGGGGTTTGGCCAAGAGAGACTCCTCATAAAGCAACTCCCTTTGTCCTTAGTGGGAAAAAAGTGTTTATTTCTACTCCGTGGAGGTAGATTGAAATGCTTTGCTTGGTCACCTCTGTGTTGCAAGACAATATACATGTTATTTTTTTTTCCTCTGAGGATGTATTTTATAACTGGTGATTAGGAAATGAACCCAAGCAGCAGTTACAGCCAGGCTGGGCCCTTGGGCTGCTGGCGCTGTGTGCAGCTTCCTGGAGAGCTGGTCATGCAATAGTCAGGGATAGCAGAAAGTGCAATTAAACTTTTTATAGGCTGTAGTGACAGCTGAGTATCATATTTTTTGTCCTTATGCTCATGCAGAGAATCATAGAAATCAATAGAGGAAAAAAAGTTCAAATTAGCCTGGTTTCATTTGCATGCAGTTTTGAATTTACTTTTGAAAGAATTTTATGTTTGAGCAATATTCTTAAAATACCAAACTTTTCGTAATCCCGGTAGGAACACCCTGGCAGCGTGGTGCCCAGGGCGTCTGTCCAGTCCAGGCTCTGTGTTCTCCACAGTCAAAGACAAAAGCACATGGCTGCAGGACACAAATGTCAGTTCACCCAACAGCATTTACTCAATTTCCTCGGCACTAGCTAGAGCTTGAGCACAAATTGAACAAGGGGAACCTGTGCAGGCAGCCAGTGGTGAGGCCAGTATCAGGCCAGCCAGACTGTTTTTGAGGATTTGGACAGATCTGTGTAGGACAATCAATTTACTGCAATAAATTGTTGGTTGTTTTTAAAAATAGAAATGAAATGTCAAGTGTCATGAAGTGTGAATTAAGGAACTTGAAATGGGGTAGGTTTTTATCTTTTGTATGTCTGTGACTCGCAGCAAACCTCAAATGACCTTTTGGATACAAATATTTTTATCTGCTTTGACTGTTTATAAGAATGAACCTCAACATTCCTTTTTTGATATTTAAGCCATAATTGTAAAAATGATTTGAATTATTTAAATAATAAATTTTATTACTAAAAAGTCTGTTTATGTGGTGGTTCGGCTAGAAT
The DNA here is from genome assembly GCA_013398955.1 of Callaeas wilsoni. Classification (NCBI taxonomy): domain Eukaryota; kingdom Metazoa; phylum Chordata; class Aves; order Passeriformes; family Callaeidae; genus Callaeas; species Callaeas wilsoni. The sequence continues at coordinate 28,889 of VWPU01001257.1, read as the reverse complement.
CTGTGTGGGAACAGCTCTGTTTGGATTGAACCAAGTGTTAAAAAAGAAAACTAACATTAACTGCAGGTTTTTGGCAGAAAAATAATTTTTTCTATATTGATGTATTACCCTTCCCTGTTTGTTAGGAGGCTTGGAGGTTATTTATTGTTGGGTTTTGGTTGTTTGTTTTTAATTAAAGTGATCTTTCCATGCACTATAGAGGGGTGAAGTCATGCTTAGGTATCTCTAAGGCACAGGGTGTAGAGGGTGAGAGAAATCAGTGATGGACATAAGTCTAGGTGGATGATTTGAAGAACTTAAGAACTTAAGTTCAGGTATTTTGGAGGAAAGACAATAAAAACCCAAAACATCATTGGACGAAGCCGACGCTGAGCATCCTTTAGTGGATGGAAGGTACTGGATGGTGGAGATGCTTCTGTCTCCTGTGCTCTGCTTCGGAGGTGTCCTGCAAGACTTCCTGGTTCTGGCTGCTCCCACCTGTCACCTCTGGCAGTGGGACAAAACCGTTGAGTCCCAAATGCTGCCTAAAGGTGGGGGTTTTTTGCGAGAAATTTCAAATGGGTTACTGCTAACCTGGAAAGACTTCGGGAAGGCACCTGTAAAATTGCTGTTGAAAACAGAGCTAGTTTGATTTCATGCAAACTGTTTAAACAATTTATTTTTAATTACTCTTTTTCATCTTTTTCATTAAACCATTAAAGTGAGGGAGTCTGCCTTGTGAGCCACCTCATCAGGCTGCGGTTGTGGGCTTCCTTGGCGTCTTCAGCAGGGTGAGTTTTTGTCTTCAGTATAATGCAGTCGCGCCACTGCGAGTAGACGAGCGTGTGAGTGGTGGATCTCCTCACTGTGAACTCATACAACCTGCCAGGCTCCAGGTGGCTGATTACACACAGGTTGGAGATGACTTCCTGGGTCCGGCCGTATCCTGGTTCTGTCTGACTGTCATCTGTCACTAGCTTGACCTCCAGCTGCCATCGTTCGAGGTGCGACTCTTGACTTTCAGTGAACCACTTGAGCTGGGCCCAGGTCTGGCATGCAAACGACTCTGTGCGATCAAAAATCGGCGGCTTCTTCGTATAGAGAGAAAAACTAATGGGAGGGTGTAGAGCACCTCCAAGATGTATCTGTGACACCAAATTGTGCTTGACATGGAGCTTCCTTGGCTCTTCCAAGGCAATGAGCTTATTGAAGAACATGGAGAGCTTGAGTACTCTCTCTATATTCAAGTCCCACTGGGAGAGGAAAGTTTCCGCGTCACAGATCTGTACGTAACGGCTCAGCTCCTCCCGACCTTGTTCCAACTGTTCCAACAGGTCAGTTAAAAGTGCCAGCTGGATTTCAGTCTGTTTTTTCCCCACCTTCTTGATCTTCTGGAGTTGGCAGGGGTTTGATATTTGCAAGATGTCAGCAAAAATCATCATATTGTTCTGGTCTCTCACGCGCACGTATCTGGGCTCAAACTTCAAGTAAAAGTAACACTTCTTCAGAAGATGAACTTTGTTCCGGTGGTACTGGAGGTGGTAGGGGTTCAGATCAGAGCGCAGGAAATCCAGAACAAGGTTTTTGTTTCTCAGGTACTGCTCCATGCTGGCATTGTCATCCTGTTCTTCTCTGGGTGCGGTACTGTCCGAACTGGTTTCAGTCTCATGCAAAACCTTAGCCATGTTTCCAAAGCTTGGGTGCTGTGTAGGAAAGCAACAATAATAACATTAAGAACCAAAGGAAAAGCAGCTGCAAGGGAGTACAATCATGGCTGTGACTCTTCTCTCTTAATTAAAGCTTAGCTTATAAAGAACCGTCAGACTATATGTAGTTCCAGAGGAATTTTCCTTTATACTTGTATGGTTTCTAATGTTTTGTATCATCTACTTATATGTATTCCAAGTGGTCTCCCTCTGCCTGCCCTTGAGAGGTTCTACTTCTATTTAATAGATTCACTGACAGGAACTATTCTCTGATACACTCTGCCAAAATTTCTCCCTATCTTATTATCTTGTTTCATTCTAATTAGCTGCCTTTGTACTCCTGTAAGCAATTTCTTTCCATTCTCCTGCCTCTCTGGAGATGTCTATTTTTCTCTCTTTGTAATCTGCCAGGCTGTTGAGGTTTGAGGCCCATCTTCTCAGCCAGTTCCTACAGCTACATAATCACCTTGGTGATTCAAATTAACCCTCTGCCCCCACGTGAGCTGGAATGCAGCAGGCAGAACAACACAATCCACCGAATGCCACCTCATGACAGCTTCCAAGAGGAATGACAGCATTTTCCTTGCACTTCTACCTTCACCAGTGGATTGACAGTCATAACCTGACAATGTTTTCAGAGATGTGCTGCTTTCCCTATCCTTGGTTTTGGTTTGCATCATCTCAGACCACGAGGTATACTTGCTTTCTTGCTTTTCTGCAATGTACAGTAAGAGAATGACACACAGGTAAAGCACCTGTAAATAGGTAATAGATTGCTGTGGAGATGTTTAGGCAGTGGTTCTTGCAGCACCACTTCTGGGTTAATCTTAGCTGTTTACAAGGGCCTGGAGTGACAGGACAAAAGGGAAGGGCCTCAACCTGACAGAGGGCAGGGTTAGATAGGATATTATGAAGAAATTCTTCCCTATGAGGGTGGTGAGGCCCTGGCACAGATTGCCCAGAGAAGCTGTGGCTGCCCCATCACTGGAGGTGTTCAAGGCCAGGTTGGAAGGGGCTTGGAGCAACCTGGTCTAGTAGAAGGTGTCCCTGCCCATGGCAGGGCATTGGAATGAGATGAGTTTCAAGGTCCTTTCCAACTCAAGCCATTCTGGGATGATTTTATATTTCGTTTACTGGCAAAGATGTACCTCGGCTGGCGGTGCCATCTGTGCCAAGGTGGAAGGTGTTTCTCTGTTGCGCTTTAGCTGAAGTGCCTGTGGCTTACACAGTTTATGTACCATAAACAGCAATTAGCTAAATAAATGCCTGTGTCCCTGTTGTCAGTGATACTGTAATGAGAACCTAGCTGGACATTTAGGTGGCTTTCATAAGGTGAACACACTTGATTTGAAAGCAAAACAAATACAGTATTCTGAAACTAAGATCTGTCTGGGATATCTTAATTCTTACATGACTTGTAGAAGCTAGATGGTGAGATCTATTTGAAAAAGCCATTTTTCTTCTCCTCATTTTCCCTAAATTCATAACAGAGCTAATAACACTTCCTCATAGGAATTCCAAGCAGTTGTAAACCTTTCAGCTGTCTGGCCCTGAGCTGTACCACAGTTTATAGTAAGTCACTCATTTGCAACTTTATCTTCCAAGAGAGCTGTCAACTACGAGAAAAACAAGCTGTATTTCCTTTTCACTTTCTTTCTTCCACAAAAAAACCCGACCTAAACCAAAGCAGTGCCAGCTCCCGGCATCGCGTATGAAGCAGCAGGACCAGCACACGCGCCAGGTGACATTCCCCACTCTTGGAGGGATTTGGCTCTGCCGAGCAATGTGTTTGCCCACAGACCGAGCTGTCATTGTGCTTGTTTTCCCTTGCTTTTTCCCATGTTTTTACATCCATTTTTTTTTCCCCCCTGCCAGGGAGGGCTGGCTGAATTCCCTGCACTGCTGCTCTATTTGCAGCCGGGGGGTGGCGGCTGCATCACCCAAGGAGGAGGCTCTGTGCTCACCCAGGCCGGGGTTTGGAGAGGTCGCAGGGGCACCCGGGGGCTGCCCCCTCGGGCTCCGACCCACCTCCCCAGGCCCCAGGAGCTGTGTCCAGGTGCTCCTCAGGCCCCGGGAGCTGTGTTCTGGTGCTCCTCAGGCCCCGGGAGCTCTGTCCAGGTGCTCCCCAGGCCCCAGGAGCTGTGTCCAGGTGCTCCTCAGGCCCCGGGAGCTCTGTCCAGGTGCTCC
>VWPU01001257.1:0-24832 GCA_013398955.1 Callaeas wilsoni | reverse complement strand
TGTCCAGGTGCTCCCCAGGCCCCGGGAGCTGTGTCCAGGTGCTCCTCAGGCCCCGGGAGCTGTGTCCAGGTGCTCCCCAGGCCCCAGGAGCTGTGTCCAGGTGCTCCCCAGGTCCCGGGAGCTGTGTCCAGGTGCTCCGGTCCCGGCCCGGCCCGGCCCCGCAGGACGCGGCCGTTGCCATGGCGACCCCTCGGCCTGGGGAGCTGCGGCTGAACCAGGACAACCCCGGAGCCGTTCCCTCCCCTCCGTAATTCACAGAATCGTTCGTGTTGGAAAGACCTTAAAGCTCATCCCGTTCCATGCCCCAGCCGTGGGTAGCGATGGCAGTAAATCCCAGTAATTTCCTTCCCAGCCGCTTCCCCCTGGCAGCACCAGGGCACTCGGTGCCTCCGCTGCGCCACAATGGGATGGTGGAACCAGGGAAGATGGAATGTACAGTGATGGAACCATGGAACTGTAGGTTCAAAGAATGGCTTGGACTGGAAGGTCACCTTGTTCCACCTCCTGCCATGGGCAGGGACACCTCCTGCTAGACCAGGTTGCTCCAAGTCCCCTCCAACCTGGCCTTGAACACTTCCAGGGATGGGGCAGCCACAGCGTCTCTGGGTTACCTGCGCCAGGGCCTCATCGCCCTCACAGGGAAGAATTTCTTCCTAATATGTAATCTAAATCTCAGATAAAGGCCACTGGGCTTTATGGCATTGCTGCGAATGGGGGCTTATTTGCTTTCGGAGGGAGATGCTTGCAAAGTCCGTCTGAGGCCAGACACCAGCACTTCACTCTCCACAGTGAGACTGAGGCTGTTTCACAGTGTTAAGAGTTTTGTCAAACATATAATCCTTATGAAAGAGCTGTGTTGAAATAGGATATAAAATGCTCCATTAAGTGCGGCAAACTTCCTTCTGGGAAGGAAGAGATTTTCCTGCTCTGCTTTTCTATGGGACCTGGCTGCCCAGTCAGCTGTGTTACTGAGGACAAGTGAGTGGCTTGCCTGGTTCACTGTGGCAAGCTCCATACCCCAGCTGGTGAACTCATCAGCAAACTGATCGAGCCTCTGGGGCTGAAGGTGCCTTCGTACTCCCTGCTATTAAATCTTTGGGTCAGGGCTTAGGCTTAATGCTGTCTGGTGCGCTCAGCTGGACCGTCTCTGCTAAGCTTTTTTAATTGAATGACAGGCAGGATCCATAACGCCAGCCCCGAGCTCCTGCTTGAACATCAAGGGAGGAGGCGATCTGTCATTTTACGAAATCAATGCATCTTCTCAAGGCAGCTGGAGCTTACCGTTTCATTTCACAGCTGCCAAGAGATTAACAATACAGCTGTCAGGTGTGATCCTCTAACAGACAAGGGAGATAACAAATACGAGTGAAAGCAGGTTGGTAGCCTTGTTTGGGAAGGAGGGCCAGCAGAGATCAGTATTTGATAATTACACAAGTTTCTGTGGGAAATGTATGTTCGTGCTCATGTCATTAGTCTCTATCCTGTTGTTTGGACCGTGTGTGCTGGGAACTGGAGCTGTCCTTTCCAATCAGCCTTGGTGGTCTGAGGGTATGAGAAGAGTCCTGTGGAGGTCCAGCTTACCTTGCCTCCTGTTCCAGCTGGGCTCTGTGCCAGATGCCCAAGGAGGAGTCATGGAATCATAGAATCACAGGATGGCTTGGTCTGGAAGGGACCTTAATGCTCATCTCGTTCCACCTGAGCACCTTCTATGAGCACAGCATGGTGCATGTTTGAAATGGGGTTTATGTGCACTGAGCTTGCTTGTACTTCTATTGCCATAGATACTAACCTGAATCCCAACTCCAGCATGGAAAAATGGAATCCCATTGGCTGCCCCTACCCTGAGCTGCTGGCCAAGCTGTTTCCTGGGTTTTGGGGATAGGAGAATAAACCTGCTTAGAGTCTGCAGCTGAAATTTTAGTGTTTTCCATCACTTTGCATCAGGGATCAATTCAGCTATAGGATTTTATAGCATTCTATGAATCTCTTTGAATGAATACACATACAAATGTGTTTGAAGCAACCAACACCACGTAACCCTTTGCCTTCCTCATCAGCTGAGCTGTCTCTGTGACAGAGCTGACAGCCACTGTCGCTGTTTGTCACTCTGCCTGTCCTGTCCACAGCATCAAAATAAAGAACTTGTTAGTCCTGTCTGAGATCAAGATATAAGCAGACAATTGATTTTCCTCCTTCTTCTCATTAGTGAGCTCTGACACTTAATAAAACATATATTTCCACACTCAGGGTAAGCAAAACATCCAGATAGTGCCTGTCAGAGAGGGCTGGGAGCAGAGATTAATCTTTATGGAAAATCAATAGCTGGAACAGAAAAATTGGCAGAACCCAAATTAAAAGTCGCTGGCAATTTCTGTCTTCATATTTCACATCTTCCGCATTTCTGAAAAAGTGATTTGCTGTAAAGGCAACGACCAGAGAGGCAGGGAGGAGGGTGGACTTTTTGCCTGGTTCCTCTTCTGCTGCTTCCAGGTGGTACTTGGAGGTGGAGGTGGGCAGGTTTGGAGCAGCTCTTTGGGCAGCACCTGGTTCAAGGCGATCCTTGCCCCAGGACAGAGAGCTATGCAACATTGACCTTTCTGCCAGAGGTTGTGTCCCAATGGCAGCGCTGTCATTAAAGTCTCCCAACATCACCTCCTCCTCTGGGGTGCCTGATTTATCCCTGCAGCCCCAAACAGTGCCCATCCTTCATCATGTTCTCCTAGCTGCATGGAAGCAGGATTTTCAGAGCAACGTAAAGGCTGCAGCCCCCATCATCACAAGGGTATGACTGATTTACTCACTGCTTGCTCCCAGTTTCACTGATGCCTCAGATACCTGAAATAAATTATACATTCCAAATATATTCCATCTCTAAATCACAGCCACACATCAGTGAACTCGTGGCATTCGTCAGACTCTGATTCAGAGGCTCACTTTGAGAAGGAAGAGGAATGGAAGTTTTCTAAGGAACCCGGGGGAAGGAGGGAGGGAATTGCTCTTGCGGGATGCAAAAGCCCCAGCTGGACCAGGGCAGGAAAGAGTTAATTGTGTCCCCGAGGCAGCAATTATCTCCAGCTCATTACACCCACTAATGGCGCCCGAGGAGGGAGCCCCAAAGCCCGGACCTGCAGAGTTTGTAGTGGCTGTTTGCATAGAGCAGGTTAATAAATTTGGGGGTTTGGAGGCTGGTTTGGGACAGAAATCTTCTCTGGTCTGAGCCTCGCAATCTGCTACGTGCAGGGCTGAGAGCCCCGTATTTTCTCAGGAGCAGTTGCCAGCTAGGCTCTTCTTTCCTCCCCTGCTGATGGATGGACAGCCCGGACAAGTCTTGGCACCAAAGGGGACCCCTGGGTCCCTCCTTTCTCCAGCGGTGACATTAATTTAAGCACCCGACACGTGTGGACATGAGAGTCGGGAGCCCGTCTGAGCCGCAGGCTGCAGCGGCACTGGTTTGTTGATGATCTCGCTCAGGGAGATGGAGCGGGGTCAGGGAAGCTCCTTTATCTTGCTGGAAGCTCATCAAAAGCCCGTTGGGATCTCCTTGTGCTGTGCTGAGCTTTGCAAGACAGACGTCCTTGAGAGTAAGTTCAAGGCAGGTTGTCCTGTCCCAGATCCCACGAGACAGCCCTTGCTGGCAGCCTCATCCCAGCAGCGAGTGTGCTTCCCGGTTTTTCCAGCAAACTTCCCAAGGGGGAGAGCAAAGAAGGGAAGTGGGAAACTTGCTGAGCCTGCGGTTCTGTCCCCTGGTCACTGCTCAGGGCTGTTCCTGGCGGGGGGCACAGCGGGGATAATGCCGGGGTGCAGCACGCCTGGGGAGCTGGATGTCTGCCCTCCCCAGGGAACGGGACAGGGACACGGCTCAAGGCTCGAGCATTGATCTCGCTGGGAACGCGGTGACCGGCACAGCCGCAGAGCTGCCCTGCTGTGATTTATCGCCCGGCTGGGCTTGCCCTCCCTCCCATCTGTCTGCGCTTCCATGTCCCATGGATAAATCAGCCTGAAGCGTTTGATCCCACAACAGCCTACAAGCAAGGGGGGCTGCAAACCGCCAGGGCAGGAGCAAGGCAGGGGCTTTTATTTCTTGAAGGCTACAGTGGTTTGGGGAACATTTTTCTGTGTGAAGGGCCAGGACTGGGGCATATCTGTGTCACAAGGAGGGATCGAGACTCACAGAGAGACAACGACCTGCTTGGGTTTGTGGAGGAGGGGAGGTGAACTCTGCACGGCCAGTTTAGTTCCCTCACTGATTCCCAGAAAGCTTCTCAGGGCAGGCACGAGCATCTTTCACACGACCACAGACACTGTCCCTTCCTGAGCTAAACAGGGGCTGGATCTGTGTGGAGAGAGCAGAGTCAGAGCCTGGAGTGATGTTAGGCTTCGCTGCTGCTTGCAGGGATGCTATCCCCGGGGCCCCATCCAGCCCTGACGCTGGGGCAGGGGCTGTGGTACCCCATGGCTGTGGTCTCTAGGGTTGATCCAGGGGGGATGGAGGGGCTGCAACATAGGGCCAGAGCAGGGGAGTCCTCTGGGAATCCTGACAACCCCGGCTCCGGCAGCAGGACGGAAGAGTGAAGTCATGCCCATGTCATCCCATCCATCTCTGCCGCTTGCAGGCTGGTCCCGGGGGAAGTGCAGGCTTTGGCAGCTCTAAGTGGGGTTGGAGGCGGATGCAATTCTGAAGAACAAGATTCCCTTGAAAAACCTGTAAAATTAAAAAAAAAAGAGAAAAAGGGAAAAAAAAGCGTTCTTGGCTGAGGAGCTTGTTTAGAAATCTTATCTCTGGCACTCTGGCAGAGGAAATAGTTCTCAGTGCCCTCCCTTGCTGCCTCCCAGCAAGTGCTGAGTCCTCAGAGGGGCACAGGACATCAGCTCTGTCAGGAAACGAGCTGGGGAAGCAGCTTTTGTTCACGGAACTGAGACTGACCCGAAGTGGCTCTGGGTGAAGCTGCTGCTGCTGCCACGTGCAGTCCCTACTGTGGGGAGAGGCAGGTGGGGTGTGCGTGGGGTGGGCAGACTGCACCATGCATTTGAGACAGATTGCAGGCAAAAATTACATTTTCTGAAGCCTTGGGTGGAATCAGGAGGTGGTTTGGGCGATGCTGCTCCCCCTACTCCATCCCCTGGGTCCCCTGGGCAGGGCTGCCTGGGTTCTGCAGAAGGAGGGACGGGGGCCACGGCCATTCCACACACACGAGGGGCTGCACTGCTCCGGTCTGAGCTGGTGAGCTGCTGGGATACTGTGTGCAATGGGATGAAAGGTATTTAAGCTTGGTGCCATCCACGGCCTTGTCTGCTGCGTGGCAGAGCACTGGGGCTGGGCTGTCCGAGGACCCCTGTGACAGGCCTGTCATTGAACAGGGGGACAGAAGGTGAGGAGGGTCCAGGATTCTGCATCACAGTGGGGAGAGGAGAGTCCCTGCTCACTCGGCTTTTGTCCCTTGTGTTCATCGTCACCTCCACCCGCACCAAGAGCCTCGTCTGAGTCATCTCCGGGCTCAGTGGAGTGTGTGGGCTTAGTGCAGCTTTAGCTGTTCATCCTCTGCTGTGCTGGAGCCTGACATGGGCAAGCGGAGCGATTCATCACTGTGGGGATGAGGCAAATGAATGTCCTGTGCCAATACAATGGACCTTGCTCTCCTCCTACCAGCTCAAGCAGCAGCTGGTGTCGCTCTGGCCCAGCGAGGGCTGCTGAAGTGGCTGCAGCTTGAGGAGCTCAAGAGATCTTAAAAGAAATATGGATTTATGTTTTGTGATGAATGACTTAGTGCTTCAGCTGTAAAACACAGCCTCTGTGGAGAGGAGGCTCTTGAAAATGTTTCTATGTGCAAGCAGAGAGAGGGAGAGCAAAGCCACGGCTGTGGCACCTCACCTCTGCTTTGAGGTTTAATCCCTCCAGGGGAGGTTGGTGCTGGCACTCAGGACTGGGACTGGCCTCATGGCCATGGTGACTGCCAGGGCTGTCCTTGCCTTTCCCACTCGGGCCCTGCTGCCTGGCCATGGCCTTTGCCACGTGCAGTTCTGCCCCAGCACATGCCCCACTCCCAGTCCCTGAGGAGCAAAGGGCAGGTGGTGGCTGATGGGGGATTCTGTCAGCTGTCAAATGCTTGAAGCACCTTTGTGGAGTTCAGCAAACCTCTTTGCATGCAAAATAGCAGGTCTCCAGAGAGCAAATCCAGAGTGAAACATCTCTCCTGGTGACTGACATCAACTTCCTCATTAATGATGCTTTTCAGCTGTGCTTTGTGGTCACCTGTCCTTACCAGCTCCTCACCTGCAGCACACGTGAGAAGGTGAGCCAGGCTCCAACCCCAAGCTCCTGCTGGGGTTCAATTTCACCCCATTTGCAAGGGCTGAGCTGGGGGCCAGGGGCCATGTGGCTCACGGAGCACATTTTGTGTCTGGTCACAGAGAAGAGCGAGATGCCATGAGCCTGGAGGCAACATGATCCTTGTCACTGGTGTACCTTAAACCAGGGGGAAGTCACAAGAGCAGAAGCGTTCCTGGAGGTGCCGCAGCATTTGTGACAGAGATTTTGGGGGTGACTGCATTTGGTAGGGGTCAGCAGTGTAGCACAGCGGGTCTCTGCAGCTGCACTTGTCACCAGGACAGGGACAGTATCGGGGCTTGTCCCACACCGGGGGTCAGTGTGACTGGAGCCAATGCAGCCTCTTCCCTGCCTGCAGGCAGGATGCTCTGGGCAGGCCTGTGGGGGGTGTTTGAGCACCCCGGGCTGCCCCTCACAGTGGGTGCTGTGCAGTCAATGCCCCAGATAACCCAGCAGAAAGAAGGAGGAAACGCAGCCTGGGGCCCCCTTGCCAGCCGGTGAGCGGGGCTGCTCTGGCCCCTCGGCATCGCTCCGGCTGTGGTCGACCAGCCTCCCTGCGGCCCCACTGGGCTGAAAACATCCATTTTAGATGCCTGTCGGCAGCGATTAAGGAGCACAATGCTGACGGCCGTGCGGGGGGAGCCCAGGGCCACGCGGCCGGCGGTGCTGGGGCTGCTGCAGGGGGAGCAGGAGGGGAGGACTGGCTGCCCAGCACGTCCCAGCGCGGGCGGTGCGAGGCTGCGGGGCCGTTACGCAAGGGCTGGCGGGCGGCGGAGCACGGCCCCGGGTGCCAGGACATCCTGTGTCCCACGCCGGCTCGGAGTGGCCCCAGGCTGCTGGACACCCGTGGACATCACCCACAGGAAAACTTCTCGTGGCTGCAGGATGCGGCTCAGCCCCGTGGTGCTTTTTGTATCGTGGATGGCAGTTGTGGCACTGGAGAGTTCTGGCTGGAAACAGGGCTGTGGGGGCTCCCAGCTGCTGTGACCAGCTTGCTCAGCTGGGATTTGGGGCAGAGGATCTGTGCAAAGGGAGAATTTGTTTGTGGCTACTCAAGTGGCAGTTCTACTGGGCATTTTCTTTGTGAGGTTTGCAGCCACCTCCAGCGTGGGCAGCCAGCTGGGTGAGGGGCTGCTCATCCTTTCTGGTTCCTGAACCATGGGGTTGCCAGGCACGGGGCCAGATGGGGAGGAAGGGGCAGGATGGGGAGGTGTTTCTGTGCGGGCAGAGGCCGAGCGTGCCTGTCCCACTATCCACAGTGTCCTGCTCGGTGTCTGCATCAAGAACAGGCCTAATCCTAATCGAGGGCAAGGATAAAGGGCCACAAGTGCCACATGCCAGGGAGCCACGTTCTGGGTGGCACTGGCCACGGTGCCTTGGTTTAGTGCCCTAAGCTCCGAGGTCAGTCCAGCTAGCCCAAGTCCAGCTCGGCTTAGCTGGACCTGCCCTCCAGGATGGAGCCAGAGCTGCTTTAGGGCCTTGGTCTGCCCACTGCTGCCAGGGACACCCTTTCAACCCCACTGCTGCCAGCACAGCAAAGGACAAACACACGGAACTCATGTTTAAAGTTGTGTGTGGCTTTTCAACCCCATCAAATAGCTTTATTCACACAAACGTCCCTTAATTTACAAAGCCTCTGCCACTCATACACATCAGGGGATCCACAGTGTTCAAAGAACTTAAATAGAACGTTTCATACCAACCCAAGTAAACCAAGTACAAAAAATATATAAAGTTGTTCACACATAGGTCCTAGATTACCAGCTTCTGTGCAAAAAAAAAAAAAGAAAAATACAGATTCATTTACTAATATTATCTTTAGTTTGGAGTCTGGGTTTAAGCCTTCTGCTCTTGCTAGCTCAGCACAGGAGCTGTGGGGAGCTGGGAAAGCCCTCATCAGGGCTGGGCCAGGGTGCCTCTGTCCTGGGGCTCACCCAGCACCCCGGTGTTGTGGTAGTGACGCAGCTCACCCTGCAAAGATGCTGTTTTCTGCTGGGTGAGTGAGCTGAAGGCCCGTGCTGGCCTGAGCAGCTGCTGTGGAAGGAACAGGCACCAGGATGGGGACACCAGGCACTCCCGTATGGCCCCTGTGAGCTCTTCTAGCAGCCTAGACACACCCTCAGGGCTAAAAGCATTTGGGCAAGCTGCAGAGAAATGATCTGGCAGATCACAGCTGGAAAAGAGCAGCTCCCTGCACTTCCTTTCCAGCTACACCCACCACCCCAGACACCCTGCCCTAAACTGTGAAATGCTTCTGGACACACAGGTCCCACAAGCTGGGATGTGCCTGTAACCAGCTGAGGAGCACAGGAGCCACTGGCACAAGCATTGGCTGCACCCAGTGCCAAGGAAATGGGGGCTCTGCTTTCCCAGTGCTGCCCTGGCTGATGGGATGGGGGCTGTGAGATGTGGAGCACGGTGCTGAGTTCCACTCACCCATCCCATGCCAGCATTGCTGAAAAGGGGACCAGGAGCACCCTTGCCCCGGGCAGCTGTAGTGTGAGGCTTGGGCAGCACAGGCCTGGGCTAAGGAAGGAAAGCAGCAGCGCGTTTCCCTGTTCTCCTGACCCGCAGAAAGCCCAGGGAAACGAATCCCAGTTTGTGCCCTGCAGCAGCTGCCCTGTGACGCTTGGCAGGCTTAAACCCAGACTCGTACTGCATACGGAGGAGACAGACACCGCACACAACGGAGGATTTCCACGACGATGGTAATGCTCGTTTTACATCTTATTGCTCCAGAAAGGCTCTGGGAGCCTGTGATATGTGAAGGAGCTGGGTCCTGAGGAGTAAAGGAAGACCACAGGGGTAACTCTTATCTGTCACTAGCACTGCTGAACCTCAAACACAGCAGCAAGGGGATATAGGAGAGCTAATCTAACCCCTCTAGGCTAGAGCCACCTCTGCTTTCCTCCCCATGGACCAAAGCTGGCCGGAAGATCCCCGTGACACCTGCATGATGCTGGTGGTGTCAGCCTTGCTGCAGGCTGGTGCAGATAACACGTTTCCCAATCCTCCTGAGGCTTGGCTTGTTCCCCCCACCCACCCCACATCCCTCTTGTAAACAGCAAAATCAGAAGTAAACAGTTTCATACAATCTCTCCCCTGGCGTGGGCACCGTCTGGGGCCACACGAGCCCAGAGAGTTCTGCAACAGGGACTTGGCTTCCCCCACACTAACCAGCTACCCCCAGGACCTGGATGCTCAGCTTCACTGCAGCCAGGAAGAAACAGAGACAGGATGGCCCTGGGCTGGGAAATGGGCCACAGGCTCGGTGCTGCTTTCTTAAGCTTGGATTTTGCCAGCAGTGCATCCTAGTGCCAAACATCCACAGCAGAGGAAGAAGTTTGGCCTGCAGGAGCTGGGCAGGTGAGGACCAATAGACCCACCTGGGAAGAGAAGCCTGAACATCCTCCATCCCACAGCACATGCAGGTTTGAGCTGTTCCCTGTTCCCACCTTGTTCTAGAGGGAGTGCTGGTCTGGGCCAAAGTAACTGAAGGAGAGATGTGGGGAGCTGTAAACACAAGGCAGGTTCCTGTATAGTCTGGGGAGTTGAGCACAAACAGCAGCAAAATCAGAGAGAAATGCTCTTTAAAGGACAAACTAATCAGGGAAACATCCATGTTGGCCGAAGGCTAGCAGCCCTAGGACTCCTCCTTGGAAGTGTTTGCTAAATCCTAAGTAAGGCACTACGGTCTAGCTCACTAACATCAAGCTGCTTGAAAAACACATCCGCAGTGCAAAAGCTGAGGTGGAGACGTGTGGTTTGAAGATGGCCTGAAACAGCAGTGGACCAAGAGGGCTGACCCTCCCAGGGCCCGCTGGGCTCACTCCTGTCCCGAGAGGAACAGGGCAACCCACTCACTGCCTTCCAGCTTCACCTCCTGCCTTCCAGACTCGGTATTCCACCTGCTTCAACTGCAAAGGGATGCCTGCTGAGGTGCCATTCCAGCAGGGAAAGCCAGGGCTGGGAGGACAAAGCCCTCTGACTGCACCCATTCAGGCCAAGGTTCGGTTAGAACAGCTGTAACAGTCAGGAGTAAAGGCTCTGCCAGGTGGAGGAAGGATGGTCCAGTGATCAGGGCACTAACACTGCACTTGTGAGTTAAAGAGTTCGCTCTCCCCTTCTTGTGGGATGCAGCACAGGAAGCTGCAGGAATCCCACCCAGCTGCAGCCCATGCAAGCATCCCTAGGGACAAATGCAAGTGCAGTGTGAGAACAAGGGCTTGACACTGCATTTGTGCTGTCCAAACCTCCACAAGTCACAGCCAGTCTGGAGCCTCCTGGTCCTCCTTAAGAAGGACCAGGCCTTCCTGCAGCCACAGCTTTAGCTTTGTGTCCTGGAAAAGATGGAAGCGAAGAAAGAAGCCCCTCCATCCTTTCCCTGCTCTGCCTGAGCCGACCTGAATTTCTTCCATTTCCATTCATTCCTGTGAGGTCAGCTTAGTACACTGAGGAGATACATGGAGGTGCTGCCAGTTAGAAACCTTCCAGTGATGGCAGAGGAAAGCTGCAGGCAAGGAGCAGTTCCCACAGCCAGGGATGAAGGAGCCAGAGGGACCCTCTCCTGCCTGTGGCCACGGCCAGCTCCAGGCTGAGCACCCCGGCAGTCCAGGAGTGATGCTGGGTCAGACCAGCCCACTTCCGAACCACTGCCGGGTGATTTCACCTGCTGAGAAACACTTTAGGTGGTTCAGAAGCTGCAGGGTGGAGAAGAGGTGGTGCTTTACATTGCATTTACAGTGATCAAAGTCTAAAGATCATCAGCACAGGGCAGCCCCAGAATAGGAGTTTTGCTTTCAATACAGGCAAGGAAATAGAGTATTAACTGCTCAGCCTGAGGTTCCAATCTCCTGATCTGAGCTGTACTGTACTGTAACCCACCCTGAACAGCAGCATTGCCTTTTGCTTCCTGGAGATCATTAGCTAGCAGGGAAAAGAGTCCTGTGGGAGGCTAAAATCCAGCCCATGACCCATTAAGGCCAAACCTCCTTATCTCCCCAGCATTGTTCCTACTGACTGAAGTTTGGCATTAAATGGATCAGAGCAGTGGACTGCTTTCTGTTTCTCTTGTACTCAGATGATGTCAACCTGAAAATGTACCCAGCAGCTCCCTGGTTCCCTGTGTATAGAAAGACAGTAACAAAGATGATTGTGAAATCCAGCTTGGGAAGACTTGCTTTGCCAAATGGCTTTCCAGCTTGTTTATCCTACTCTATCCTAATGTCAACTGCTCAGAGCCTGGGCAGCACCACCCATTCAGGAGCTGCCTGGCTATGAAGTTATTCAGCTGCTTGCCACATGTGGTCCAAGAGACTCATTTTTCCTAAAGCGCTGCACTCCCGATGCAAACCTAGCCACCACTTTGCTCCCATTCTCCCTAGCCTAAATCAATAGCTTTGAACCCAAAGCTGTGTCCAGCTGGTGCCTGTCAGCACATTTCACCATCAGGCTGCTGATTCCCACTTCCTTATGGAACCACATCCCTAGAAACATCTAATGAGTCAAAGAGCAGCGCAAGAGACATGGGAAGGGCTGGGCAAGGGCAGCTCTGCTCTCTGGATCTTGTTTCAAAGTCTCATGAGTGTGACAGCTGCCAGCTTGTGTTCTTCCACAGGCCCCTGCAGCCCCCTCCCACACCCCCACAATACCCCTTCCCAACACAAAAAAGTAACACCCAAAAATTTCACATTTCCAGAGATCCTGCAGACCAGGGATCTTCTGTATCATCATCTTCCCTTATCTTTGACTTCCTTGTTGCACGTAAATAATGGAGATTATGGGTCCCTGGTAAATAAACCTGCAAGAAAAAACAAGAGAGGAGAAAGAGAGGTCAGGTTTGCCAGTGGTTTGTCTCAGTTACTACATTGTGACTCCAGGGATTGGCTGCTGGATGGAAGGGGTGTAGGACACCACTGCTGCTGCCTGCCCACTTATCCCAGTTAGACCAAAACGGGTGCTGCCACATCTCTCTACTGCCCCGTGCTTTTGCTATCAATCCAGATAGGAACTGGGCTCAGTTTACAGTCAGTTTTTTCCCAGAGGGACTCAGACAGCAGTGCATGGAGCACACTGCCAAGGACAGCACATATCCAGCTGCCCCAGGGTGGGGGCTGAGCCGGGATGGGCTGGCTGGGGCTGAGCATCTCCCCACACCCCCACAACACAGCCCCATCCCACACAGCTCCCCACAGTGACAGTCCTGCTGGAACAAGGACGAGTGTTCCCACGGCAGAGCCTGGCCTTGAGAGTCCATGTGATGTGTCTGTGAGTGCTGGCTCCCTGTTCTCCACCAGGAAAGGTGGAACAAGCTGCGACCCCAGAGATGCCCTGCACCACTCGCCTGCTGCGTCAGCAGCAGCTCGGGCATTGGAAGCAGCTCTGCAAAAGCTGGGTAAAATCCAGGTTGGTGCAACTGGAAACAGAGCAGGATAGATAGGTTTGCAGCTCAGCCCACAAGGATGCTGAGTGCCAGGGATTTTAGGGTAGAACAGGCAGGTATTTGCACCAATCTCTGCTTTGGCCAAAGCCTCAACACAAAACAACCCCCGTAGCATGGTCCCTGTAGCAGCAGAGGTGCTGCACCCATTCATCCACAGCCCTGGCAGCCTCCTGTTCTCCGAGCTCAAGGACATGGGAATGCTCAACTCTGCACATAAGCCACCAGCGTTTTCCACACAATTTGTTTGCAACCCAGAAAATTCCCTGTGGACAGCAGAAGAACAGCACACGTACACATGATGTCACTTCTGTACTGTAAATACATCCTTCAGGATGTCCCAAACTCAAGGAGGCACCAATAGCCGAGGGCAGTGGTTGTGCTGGGAAGCAGTGGGGGTGGTCCATGAGCTCTAAACTCAGACAGTTACATAGGAAAAAAACGTGGGGGGTAGATTTAGCTACCCCATTCAGGAAGGGCAGGTCCCACCCCACCAGGGATGGGTGAGGGGCTTTGCAGAGACACCAAGGGAGCACTGGGAAAGACCCGCTGCAGAAAAAATGCCACTGCCCAGCAAATTACTCCAATCCCTTAGCCCTAGGAAATCTCATTAAAGAAATCCCTGCCTGAGGAACACATTTCTAAAGGACAAGGCTGCTCAGAGCAGAAGGCAGCGTCATGGGCACGCTCCTTTCCAGGAGAGGTTAACCAAGGGATGCCACTTTTGCAGGCTGCCATCGGAATAAAGCCTTTCTGTTTGAGCAGGCGAGAGGCACACAGACATTAGGTCCAGGCAAACACACAAGGATTTTTCTGGAAGGTTTCTCCTATTATGCAGCTTCGTTATCAAGTAGGGCAGGGTGTCTCTGTTTGTGCTTCCCTGGAGTAGGAACATTTTCAGGGAAGGCGCTTGCTTGAGCAGCCCTGAGCTCGCTGCTCTGAGACAGGAGAGCTCACCCCACTGACGCACGTTGTTGCAGCTTGTTCAAGAGCTTTTAATCCCTCCACTGATGCCACTTATAGTTTTAATCAGCTCGAATGTTCATTCGGCATCAGCAGGATGTGAACCAGCAGCCCATGGAGCCCTCAGCCAGCACGCGAGATGACACCAGTGTGTGGGTCTCAGAGGGGTGGTGGCAGTGGGGTCTGCACGGCAGAGAGGACTCGGTGCAGAGGAGGGAGAGATAACCCATCACCTCCTTGAGTGAACCATGTGATCTGTCTGGTCCACACTCTGTGTGGAAACAGAGTGCAAGGGAAGGGGGCTGAGTGCCTGATTTATCTCCTGAGCCTTTCCTCATGCTCTGTACCTATGCTTGTGATGCATTCCTTGGGTGCATCCTTAAATCCAACTGCAGCGACCTCCAAAGCAGGGGTGACAGTGAGCAAACACAAACACCAATACAATTGGCCAGAGGTGACATGGTCCAGGTCACACTCAGGGCTTCATTTCACCCCAGGTAGAATCAACACTGCCCAGAAGGGTGCCACCACTCTGTGGGGTGGCCCCTGTGATGGTGCATTTGCTGTTATGGCTGAGAAGAGGAACTGACCTTGCTTTTACTGTCCTGTGGCTTTTGTTCATGCCAAGATCCACAAACCACACTGAAAACAGTCCAAAGTCAAAACCAACATTGTTCTAGGAATGAAATTGCTGTCCTTTAACTGGCCAGTGAGTAAAACTAGAGCTGAGTGACACTTAACAGACAAGATCTAACTTGATGCAACAGCCCCTGTTCACTGACAGCTCTCAGAGCTGCTGCTGTGTCCCTGATCCCTGTCTGTCCTCCATCTCCAAAATTCCACAGGGCAGCAGTTTACCAGCAGTGCTGGGAGTGGCTGGGCACAGCACCAGAGAGCTCTGGCCACGACAGACACCATCATGCAGGGTGAGCAGATGAGCTTGTTCAGCATCAGCTCCTGGTGCACGTTGAAAATGCAAAGAGCAGAACAATGCAAATACAAACAGCCACTTTCAGCTGAAACTGGAATAATCAAACCCATTGACACAGGAGTGCTCGAGAGAACCAGGCTGGCCACAGCTATTGAACACCTTCCTGCTCATGACAGCCCCCAAGATGCTGCAGCTTGCACAGATTCTTGCCGTTCATCTTGAGCATCCACCCAAAATCAGACCAACTGTTTTATCCACAGCGAAAATATCCTGGAATATAATCTACCAGAACAAGCTGCCCTCTACACTGATCACAACCATTCTAGTTTGATGTGCTGTGTGAATCAAAACTACAAAGGTTCTTAAACACGTAACTGTCAGTGGTGGGTGATGCTGTACTTGTCCTTTGTGTTTCTGTGGCCAAGGCCCCTGTGTCACTGCAGTGAGCAGCAAAAAGCCACACTGCCACTGTACCTTGTTCCTCTGCCACTTGTCTAAGGGTTGCACAAACCCACCCCATCAGAGGTCCACTGGAGCAGCATCTCCAGGAGGCCCCCTCACCAGATGTTCACATTGCAGGAAAGGAACTTTCCAGTACTGGGAAGGAGGGATGAAATATTCCCCAATGTGCAGTGCAGTCAGTGCTGGGCTATCACACAGTCAAAGAGACCCATCAGCAGATAGCCAGCACAACCCAGCCATTCCCTAATTGTACTAGAAAGGCTTTTGTCCTCTTTGCTCAAAAGGCTGCTTTTGCCAACAACTTTAGAGAGCTGTAGATAAAATTGGCTTTATCTAAACATATGCAGAAGGGTAGGGAAGAAGCGTTCGAATTAAAAAGAGAATACCTTTGTTTTTCCCAGGGAAATGCTGCCCACCTCTCCTGGAGCTATTGCCCCAGGGCCACCAGCAATAGGAAGACCAAGGAGATAATGAGTCATCTCCACCTTAGGCAGCCCAGTGCCCAGCATAAACCAAGCAAAAAACACACTCCTGTCTGAGAACTGACATTTCCTATCTGCATTTTGGAAGGGTAACAGAGCATGAAGCTCTCAGGTGCATGCAGCATCCGCAGCAGAACTAAAGACGAAGCTGCTGAGACACGAAGCAAAATCTGAAGAGGTCAGTGGCGTAGCAAAGAATAAGAAAAAATCCGATTCCCTGGATCAGGAAGGGTTACAGTTTTCCAGGTTATGACATGAACCAGCTCAAGGCTGAGCAGGTCTGAACTGTCCTGGGGAAGAACCCACTGCATGACCCAGCACAGCAAAGCTACACTCCAGCGCCACAAATAAGTTGGAAGAGGTTACGTGAGTTTCTCGGTCAACTAAAATTACCTGAGAGCAGAATTCAGGCCCTGCTCTAAATCCCATTTTAAGCTTCTCAAGCAGGTTTCCAATTTAAGATTTGCATTTAATAGAAGCCAGAAGAAGGCTGATTTGAATGCACAACTACACCGGGAAAACCATACAGCAAAGCCCACCAAATATTCCGGCCACCCCACGAGTGAGGCGGAGGAATACTCCGGGTTTGCACGGAACATATGGCTGGTGCTGGGCTCTATCTGGGCCAAGCGACCACGCTCCATGTGCCAGGTTGGGTTATGTAAGAGCATCCCTGGCTGCTGCAGCTGTGTCACGACGGAGCGATCGGTGCAGACTCACGGATGGAGTGGGGGGGTGGGGGCAGCTGGGTTTGAGCAAACAGCCGCGGGGTAGGACTGTCCCCTCGGTGTTTGTTATCCCTTCATGTACTATTCCGCAGATCTGCGCAGGATGAATTTTCCCCCGAGGGCAGGGGCTGGTTGCATAACGCAGCAGCATCGTGTCAGCACAGAGCCAGCGCAGATGGCAGAGCCCGGCCTGACCCTCAGTGCGGCAGAGCTGCTCCCGCAGCCCCGCCGGCCCCACGCCTCGCCCCGGGGCACAAGGCGGGGTGTCTGCTCTTGCCCCGGGGCTGGAGCACACCCATCTTAAGGGCTCACATTTCATCAGATTCACTCTCCCACCCTAATCCTCAGCCCACACTTGCAGTGGGACCAGTATCCGGCCCCGGGCAGCAGTACTTGAATCAGTTACTCGGCACTTGAGATGGGCGTTAAATATTTTGTGGGTGGCAGAGCACAGAGGGGATGGTCTGTGGACCAGTTTGGACAAACCAACAGAGAAGAACAAGATCCACCCAATGGATCTTTTCATTTCCATATCCCTACTTCTCTACATACGGCACAGAGTGTACCTGGGCACACAGAGTGAGGGGGGGTTCAGGCACCACATCCTTTTCTATAAGCTCAGGAACCCTCAGGTGGCAGCAATGAGGGGTTTTAGCAAAACCTGCCAAAATGCCTCCACCTTCCCCACCACCTGCTGCTGGGGGCTTGCTCTCAGAGCTGGACAGGCACACAGCCATCAGCTGAGGGCTGGTGAGTGCTGGCCAGGAACACGATATCCTCCCTCTTTTCCCTCTTGCATCCATGGTCAGCTCCGGTCCAGCTGGCTCTGTGTGGTTTCGGGGTGAGGTGAGGGCTGGGGCCCAAGCTGTGATGCCAGCACCTGAGACAGGCAGGCTGTCAAAGATCTCCTGGGACCAGTGATGGGCAGGCAGCTCTGCAGGAGCCTGAGAAAGGATGTGGGCTGGAAAGCCTCACCCCTGATAATCTGTAATTCTTCAGTTTCATTGAAATGTTTGGCTGGGGGAATCCCTAGTAACAGCTCCTGTTTACAGACAGCTTTGCCATGTAGGCAACACCTCCCAGTCCTTCTGTGTCACCGGTGAGTGACACCGCCAGCTACGCCACATCCCTGGGGTCCTTCCAGACCATATGTGACCACTCAGCCTCAGGATCAGGACCTCTGAGCTTGAGACTGTTTAGTGGGGAGGAGAAGGGAGGGGACTCTGCTTGGACAGAGCTGAGCTCAGTCTGAGCAGAGCTGTTTTTAAGCTTCCTTCCTGAGTAGACACAGGTCTACAAACACAGATGCTGGAGACCAAAGCATCTCCTGGGTCTGGGCCACTGACGTTCACACCAAAGGGAAGTCCTGCCTTTAACAGGGAAATGAAACAGAGCCACAAGATGGACCCACGTGCCTTGTAGGTGAAAGCAAAGAGTTTTGTGCCAAGACAGATGTGCCACTTGGTGCCTACTCACTGAGCCGGCTGAGCCCCGAGGTGCCCTGTCCAAGTGTCACAGGGGAGGGGGATGGTGCTAGACAGAGAGCTACTCCCAGCACAGACCGTGGAAATTACATCACAGCAGGAGAGGCGGAACTGGCAGATCCCTCCCTGACCCCGAGAGAGACAGATGTCCCCAAAGCTTATACAAAGTGCTTGCAGGTGTCTCTGCTGTGCCCCAGCCTGTCTCAGCCACTGGCCAGGACCTCTGAGGGGCAAGGATCTTGCCCAGCCCTTCCAGCTCCACTGGGCCATCGGGCAGTGACAGGATGTGCAGCTGCTAATTCTATTTCTCACCTCTACTTTATTTTTGAAGTAGAATAGGTGAAAGCAACCTCAGAAGCAGTGCTCTGACGAGTCACTATAGAAATAGCTCTAGGAACATAAAAGACTCCTTTGTGTCACTACAAAATGCACTATTGGGCCAGTACAGCCGACAGAAATAAGACAAAAAGTGCGAATCACTTACCCAGCTGCAAAGCACAGCAGTGCCCTGCCCTGAATTTAAGCAGCACATGTAACCTGGTCCATTCTGGTTTCAAGCTCAAAGGCATCAGGTCGATCCTGCGGGTTAGCAGCCAACATGTCTTTCAAGAGCTGCTTGATCCCCTCAGACATGGAAGTCCTGCGTTTCTGAGGGATGTGCAGCTCCATCTTTGGGTTTTCTAGCAGCGCTTCCCCAACGGGCACTATCTCAGTCCCCTGCTTGATGTAAGTCCCCAGCAGCTCCTTCTTGGTCTCGGCATCAATGAAAGTGATCCTCTCAATCATGGCCCAGATGATGATGCCGAGGGCGAAGATGTCAGCCTTGGCAGTGTAGTGTCCCTCCCAGACCTCGGGTGCCATGTAGAAATCAGAGCCACAGGCCGAGGACAGCCAGTACTTGTTCACATTCACATTTTTGTTCTCGTGCCCACCCTCCTTGCCCCGAGCAGTCAGGCCAGCGCAGACCTTGCTCAGCCCGAAGTCGGCCACCTTGAGCACAGGGGTGCCAGATTTCTCAGTTATCAGGATGTTGTCTGGCTTCAGGTCCCGGTGGACAATGTGGTTCTTGTGCAGGAAGGCAATGGCGCTGGTCAGCTGCAGCATGAAGCTCTTGTTGGTGGCTGGGTCGGGCCTTCGGGACAGCACGTACTGGTTGAGGTCTCCCCCTTCGCAGAACTCCATGACGAACCACAGGTAGCAGGGCTCCTCTGCATAGCCCAGGATCCTCTCACCTGACCAAAAGGGATAAAAGAGTGGGTTTTTCAGACACATTTCAAAGTCCATACTAACCCAGGGTGGGTGAGGAACAGGTCTGGTTTATGTGGATAGCAAAGGCTTTGGGAACGTGATCGGGATCTATAGCACTGCAGGGCACCAGCAGTGATGCTGGCACTGCTGTGGCTTCAAGTGCTTTGGGATCCTGCTGAGCACGCCACACCAGCACCATGATTATCCAAACCCACTGCTGGGATCCAGCTCAGGGACTTCCTCCCAGCAAAGTGCAGAGAACACATCTTCAGTCCTACCATCAGGCCATTCTCCCCAGGCTCTGACAGCCAAAGCAGCAGAGGCTAAAACTACAATTAGCAATGAGTCTACAGGAAAAAAAAAAAATCAGTTCTGTGAATGCCTCATCTCCCGTCTGAGCTCTGTTGCAGGAGGCAAAAGCTGGCTCATTCCATACACTTTACTGGAACTGCACACAGAGAGTAAATCACAGCCCTTAACACTGTGCCAGCACAGTCTTGCCAAGAGTGGTCACACCAGTGTCCAAGCCCTATGGCCCACCGGGTCTTCCCAGACCAAATTTGTGCATTTAAGGATTGCATTTGTGCTGGGGATACTCTGCCACTTCATCCAGCTTTCATTAAGTGCCAATGAGAGGAAACTGGAGGTCCAAGCTGCAAACAATGTTTGCTGAGTGCAATCTCAGCCACGCTTGTGACTCTAACTACTCAGTATGACACCCCAAAGAGCTTCTTCCTTCACCAGACATTAAACTGAGCTCTTCAAGCTCAGAGCATCTCAGGGTTGGTCCATTAAACCTAGGCTTTACTCTATAAAACTCCTTCCTAGGGAAGGACTCTCTTACACATCAATTAGACATGTGAAGAACACAACAGCATTATGCCAGCTAATGGGGCCAGGTCTGCCACTGCTGCTCCCCAGGGATGCCAGGATGCCCCAGGGAGCATTGCCAACAGACCCAAACCCGTTAGCTGATGCCAGGAATGCAAACCCCACTGTCAAACCCCAAGTCTCCTCCAGAGAGAACCAGGTGATTGGCAGAGCCCGCACATACCACCTGAGCATCGTTTTGCTCTAGAAACTGGTTTCTTTTATCCTCAAGCTGCATAAGAGAGAAGCTGGAGGACACTACTCACCTCTGCCACAGTTAAAAAGTCCCACAGCCAAACTCAAGTGTTTTTTAAAGCAGTTAAATAACTCCACCCAATTGACAAAGTTGGATTTTGTTTGAGCAAAGCCCTAGAGAGCATCGGGGAAAGCAAAAAACTTCCAGCAGCAGGTATAGCCAAGGACTACCAGGGACACCCAGCCCTGGGCTGCACTGGTCAGCAATCGGTGTGGGTGGGAATATTGGTTATTTGCACAAACAGTCTGTATCCATGGCTACTGCTATGGAAATGGAAATCTGCACAACAGAAGGATTTGGCTGCACCTCCCCATCCTCAGCAATCTTTTGCTGAGATTAGGTCTGAAGGTAAGATCTGGAGGATGAAAGAACAGGGCGGAGATACACAGGGTACTGGGTGCACTTTGGGGGTCTCATCTGGCTAGAAACGGGCTCAGCATGAAAGCCCAAGGGCCAGCTGGGAGCAGCACAGGACAGCTTGGCTCTGGAGACCAACACGCTGACCAGGAAAAGCAGCTTCTCTGCTGCAAGCCACCTTTGGCACGGCAGCATGGAAACTGAAGGAGAGGCTGCTTGTCCTGGTAGCAGAGACCTCAGCACAGCCAGGACAGCCCCAGCTCACACAGCTGCCACCACTTTGATATGTTAAACCCCAGTGACATCACAGCAGGACACGGGGTTTGGCTTTTCTGCTCTCCTCTGCGGCCATACAGCCCCAAAACAGGGAGCAGGAGTGTCTGCTTCTTCTCTGCCAGGAATCAAACCATGACAGGGAGCACGGCAGAGCCCCACATCCCTCACACACAGCCAGGTGGGAGCATCTACATAGCACTGCTGGAAGCCCCTTCCCACAAGAAGTGGCTCAAACACTGGCTCAGCAGCAGCCAGGACCTGTTAGCTGTGACAAGCCACGGTTTGTTTTTAGCATAAAGAAGGCTCTGATTTAAAACTTGGCCCCTGAACCTCAGCAAGTGCAGGAAAGATGACGGGAATCCAGCAGTAGCTGTGAGCACCAGGCACTTCACTTTGGGTGGAGCATTGCAAGTTGAGGCTTAAGCCAAAAGTAATATTTCCTCATTTTCTTTCTATAATCTGAAAGTGTTTTAGTTGTTAAATCATCTTCCTGCCTTCAAAACAAACAGCTTTAAACATAAAGAGTTGGCAAGACGCTCCCTAAAGATGAGATGTTAGCAAACTGAAGACAAGCAGTCAAGAGCTGAGGAGATGCCAATGACAGGCTGGACCTGTTCTCTATCACCAAGCCAGCATCCCCATGTGCTCCCTGCCCAAACACAGGATGGCACACACTCACACTCCATCTTTCCAGCAGCACACACACCTCCCCCACCCCATCCTGGGAGCTCATTAGCAGCATGCTAATTTATCAAGCTTCACAGGGAAAATAAAAATCCAGTGAGAGCAGAAGCAGCATCCCAGTGCCCACCACCACATGTAACCTCTGACTCCCTCTGTGCAAGGAGGCTGCACCAGAGAGATGGGAGTTGGCGGCATGGAATTCTGGGCAGTTGGAACAATGGCAACACATGTGGGTGATGCCAGGGCAGTCCATGAGTGAGGCTGAGTATTGGTGGCAGGCTGGTGTCCCCACAGGTGACACGGGAGGAACAGGAAGCAACACCTTATACCCGTTCACTTAAGGCAGCTCTGTCACTGCTCTAGGTTAGGAGCAAGAGGGGCACGTGATGTGCACAAGCGCTGGAGGTGCTCCTGTGTCAAGGCTCCGAGCACATTGCACGGGTACGTGCCTCTCCTCCAGCTCAGCGCCGAGCTTTCACCTTCCTTTTCACACCCTGCCCTTAAATTTAATTACTCCACATCTCGTTAAAATGATAAAGGTTCAGGCTCTGCGCCCTAGCTGAGACCAAAGCCCGCCCGGCATCCCGACAGTTGTGCTCCCGATTCAGAAAGTCTCAGATTAATCCTCGCCGTGCCCTGAGCCCCGGCACGTTGGCACAGCATCTGCGCTGGCCCGTAAATAGCCCAGCTGCGGTCGTGCAGAATGGCACGGCAGCACAGCTCCACGGCCACCGCCGCAGCTCCAGCTCTGCTGCCAGCAGGGAAGGAGAGCAGGAGACC
Source organism: Callaeas wilsoni (assembly GCA_013398955.1). Classification (NCBI taxonomy): domain Eukaryota; kingdom Metazoa; phylum Chordata; class Aves; order Passeriformes; family Callaeidae; genus Callaeas; species Callaeas wilsoni. Next base: position 2,547 of record VWPU01001257.1, on the reverse strand, counting down.
TGCGGGGCTCATCCAGCTCCAGCTTTTGTTTTGAAAATATTTATCCATGTCTATCAGACCCAAGGCTTGAGAAGGCAGCAAGCACAGGCTGCCTGGCACAACACAGCCCTGAGGGCAGCCAGGCAGACAGAAGGGAGAATGTGCTCCAGCTTGGTTTTGGGAGTCAAACTGCTCCTGTCCACGCTGAGGATGCAGAGCCCTGCTCTGCTCCGCTCTGAGGGGCTGCAGCAGGACCAGGGCAGGCAAAGCCCTCCCCATTGCTGGGAATTCAGGAGGCTCAACCCCCACCTAGACATGGGGCATCCATGAGACTCCTTCCCCACCTGGAGATGGGGCACCTCCAGCTACCCAAGAGCTTTCCCCAAGCCAAGCCACCTCTCCTCGGGGTGTGCAACATGACAGAGGGGGGCAGGACGCCCCGTACCTGCTACAGCTGGACACACACTCAAAGGGAAGAGTTGGCTCCTCTCCCAGAGAGCTGTGTGTCCTGGCTGTAGAGGAATTTGGACACTGCCCTTCTCAGGGAGCCTCCCTTGGGTGGTTGTGTGAAGGAAGAGCAGGAGCTGGGATGCATGGGGAGAGCCAGCCAGGTCTGGACATGTCCACCTGCCAGGGATAGAGAGGGGACAGGCAAGGCAGGGACAGTCCGAGCCACAGGTTTGCTCAGAGGACGAATCTCGGGAGCGTTGCATGAACTCTGTGCCTGGCACAGAGTCTGGGGGCTGCCTACACTGGAGGCTCAGCTGGGAGGCACGAGGAGACTGAGCTCCCCAAGGAGCTGACAGGAATCCTGGCACATAAGTTTGGGGAAGGAAGGATTGGGGTGAGCTGGCTCTGCTCACAGCAGGCTGGGGGGCACAGGGGCATAGAGGGCACAGGGCTCCAGTATTTTTCCACATCTTCACAGCACATTGGCAAAGCTGGCTCTGACAAGCAGCCAAAGGAGCAAAGGGAGGGAGGGAGCATTTTGGAGATGTCACCATCACAGCCATCGGCTGTGACAGGAGAAGGTGACCCCTGACAGCCCTGTGATGCTGCTGAGGGACCCCAGGAGAAAACGGGGGTACCAGCCCAGGCTACAGGCATCAGTGCTTCCAGGGCTGTTCCCATAGAGTCAGCAGTCGGGGGGGACATGGGGACAGTCCTAAAGCTGTGAGATCTTGAGCCGTAACAGGCTGCAGCCTTGGGGTGCTTAAAGATGGGACAAGGCATTTGGCAGAGAGGAGGAGATGTCCCCTTGGTGTGACTGGGGCACAGGCTGTGAACGTCCCCAGGGGATGTGTGTGGGCTGTGGTACAGGTCAGGGTAGCAGATGGAGCCTCGGGATTTGGGGTGTAAGGGAGGAGGAGCCAGTGCTGGCCGGGGGTCCAGTACACCAGGATGTCCCCCAAGGGCTGGGTCTGAGCCTGGAGGTGACAACAGGGCCGGACTGCAGGGCACATGGAGAGACCCCACTGGCACTGCTGCAAGACATGGGTGGGGTTTAGGGAATGGTTTCCTGGGAGCAGCATACAGGAAAGGGAGAGCGGTGATGGCACAGCATGGGAGGACAGGGCCCAAAACAAGGGTCCCCCAGGTGTGTTCAGGGTGGGTGGCAGGAAAGAGACTCTGTGGGGAAGCCCTGCAGGGACAGGACAGAGATGTGTGATGGGAGAAAGCCTAGAGCAGATACCCCAGAGAGGACTGCAAGAGTGCAGGGGTGATGGGTGCTCAGGGGCACAGTGGGGAGAGCCCAGGGGTGGTTACACTGGAAAGGCAGTGAGTCAAGGTGGGAAGAAGGGCATTGTGAGAGCTGGGGGGAGCTTTGGGTGCTCTTCAGCGCAGGCAATGCCCAGGAGAGATTTGAGCAATAGGGTGATAGGGAGCAAGCGAGGGCAGCGGCAGTGCCTGAGGTGTGGGTATTGTGGAACAGTGTCCATGGGGAAGGGAGACAACAGCAGGATGTCCTGCATGGGGCATCCCAGCGGTCACCTGCTCAGGGGATGTAACCTGGGGGTGGGGCAGGAGGATCTGGGTATGGGGGTCATTGATGGCAGCGGGGAGGTGGCACATCCAGGTGCTCAGGGGTAGGGATGGGCGACACGGGTGTGACACGGGTGTCAGGGACAGGGACCCTGGAGGCCCTGGGCGCGGGAGGGCAGCCCGGGAGGTGCCCCAGGAGGGCGCTGGGGCAGTGCCGGGGACGCCCCGGGGGTGCCGGTACCTTTGAGGGAGGTCTCGACGAGGCGCAGGTAGAGCTGGCTGCGCTTGTTGCCGTGGCTCATGCGCTGCCCCAGGCCGTGCCGCTGCAGGACGCACTCCTCGAACCGCACCACATTGGGGTGCTGCCGCCGGAGGCTCGTCAGGGCCCAGAACTCGGCCAGCGCCAGCTCCACGTTCTCGGGAGCGTCGCAGCGGATCCGCTTCACCGCCAGCCGAGCGCCGCTGCGGCCCGACACCGCCTCGTACACCACGCCGTAGGCGCCGCGGCCGATCTCGGCCAGCAGGCTGTACCGCGGGCCACCGCCACCGCCGATGCCCGGCCCCGCCACCGCCGCCGCCGCCGCC
>VWPU01001255.1:0-60984 GCA_013398955.1 Callaeas wilsoni | reverse complement strand
GGCCCCGGCGCGGCCCCGGCGGAGGCGGCCGTAGCCGGTGCGGCAGCGCCACCTCGCGGCGCCCGCCCGCCCCTACAGCCGCGTCTGCGAAAGGCGTCTCTAGAGAAAACTTTTCACGGGTTTATTTGACTATTTCCCTGGCTCGGTATTTACTATTTTTCCCCATGGAAAGGTAGGAAATTAGCTGGAATAATCAAGGCCAGCATTTGTCTTATTTTGTCCTAACTTTAGTTTTTCTTTATGGCTGGGCCCAGGCACTAATGTTTTTCATTTAAGAAAGGTAATTCAGGTCATTTTACAGTAAAATATCCACTCAATCAATGAATGAAGCTTAATCGATACCTTAATGTTTTTAGTTCTTCATCAAATCCATACTTACAAAAAAAAAATTGAAAACAGCAACATGTAACAGTGAACAGAATAAAAATGTCACTTTTATGTGATAATAGATCATTCCAATGAAATGGCAGCACATTAGCTTCCCAGATAACAAGGAAACCCAGGCAGGGGCAGAATAGCATAGAGTGTATTAATATTTCTCCTCAGAAGCTGACTACCATTTAAAAATTATCTATCACTTTAAGTCTACTGCCTATAAATTAGGAACTGTAAGCACTGATAACCTTTATTTAGCATGTAGTCAAGAGTCTCAGCTTGGTGCAAATTTTCACAAAAGTACATGCATTTAAAATGCTGGAATACATAAACACAGCCCTAGACTTCTGCACTTGCACGAAGCTGCCTTCCTGAGTGTAAGAAATGCCATCACACTCTGCTGTACTTCAACAGTAGCTTCGTTCCCCTCCCATTTATCACTTCTATGTTTGCAGCCCCATTATTGCTGCCTGGCGCTGTAAACACATGCTAGCTGCAGATTTCCACCCCAACTGTATCCTTCAGACATGCACCCAATTGCTGTGTTCAGAGGAATGGTCTCCCACAAGATTTGTGATTCACCTTGTCTACCTATATGATACCCCAGAAATCTCCAGGATGACAGCTCATTCAGCACTGCGGAAATTTACCCACGCTGAGCTCCTCTTTAAATAATGACCTGACATTTGTTCTGTAGAGGGAGACAAAGCCCAGACTGATGAAAACAGTTGGCAGCTGCTTTCATTTGTGCCATTCAGAAGCCAGATGATAATTTGTCCTCGGGGACCCATCACTTCTTGGCAGTCAGACCTGTCCACTGCACTTTGCTATTACTTTTGCTGTTACCTCCCACCCCTGGTGCATGCAGCACACACACAGAGTCAATACTCGAGGCAGACTAAACTAAAATTGACTGCCAAGCGTCATGAAGGATTTTGTGTTTCTGAGAAGTGGGAGATAAGAGCACATATTAATTTGGTGCTGATAAATATAAAGCAGCAGATATTGGAAAGATATATTCGTTAGACCTACATAAAAGGTTAAATTAGCTGTTGCTCAGAAAAGAGATCCCAGCCTCTCTGAACAGTATAATGATGGCATTAGCTAAGAAATAAAGGTCAAAGAGGCAGAGCATTCTGAACTAGTAAGCAAACAGATCAAACTAGAAAACATTGTTCCAGATGAACTTCGAGTTCATATTTTACATACAGTGTGGAGCTCTCATGCCTTTAAATTAGTTAGAACAGAATTACAAAATGTACAGACAAGGGTCCCCAGGATAATCAGAGCACCTTCCATATAAGCAGAGATTAAATAAATGAGGACTTTCCAGCCTGGAAAAAAAGAGGTTACTAGGAGCTGATAATAATGATGACACGTAAAATCATCAATAGGATGCAGGAGAACAGGTGCAATTATTCATTATTTTTCACAGTATAAAACTGGAAGACATAAAATGAAGCACTCACATACCAGGTTGCATGAAATAATTACCTAACAAAGTGCTTTTTTCACACAGCCAATACATATCTGTAGCATTAACTGTCAAAGGATGTTATGGTAGTAATTTAAGACGGTTAAATGAGATATTTACCTTGGATCACAAAGTTACAAAATCCTTCCCAACGCTTGGAAACACTACGTAAGCAGATAGGGCCATCCACACCTTAGCTGTGCAAGAGGGATAGCAACAGCAATGACACGACTCTACGCACTTATATTCATGCATGTGGTCCCGCCACATCTCAGATCCCTCTAGATGCAGAGCCCGTGGTCCTCATGAAGGGAGAAGATATTTATGTTTTTCATGCTGCGCCTCTTCTATCTATTCCTGGCAGTTTTTATTTTTAAGGATCCCCAAATTGTTGCTAGTATGTTGGATGCCATCTCTTTTACCCAGCAACAGAGGAAGTCATAGCTGCCCTCCAGAGACATGCATGCAGAGAGATGGGGAGAGACAAGCTGAAGCAACCTTCCCTTTCTAAGGATTAAAAAAGCAAAAGCCCTGGTGTGCTGCAAATGTTCCAGCAACTATTTTCCAAGTACACAGTCTGCTCTGCCATCTAAGCTGAACACGCTGAACACTTGAATGTGTCCAGCTCTCACTGACATCAGCAAGGTCAGGCAGCAGTACAGGCAGCCGTGTTGTAGTTCTGCTTCTCCCTTTGGAACCAGTGCTCTACTACATAATCCCTCCCGCTGTCCTGGAGCCCTCTGCAGCCACTTTCAGTCAGGAGTGGCTAGTGAAACAATGGGAGCGGTGGTTCAGCCTTGAAATTTTACTGTGCAACACAGACGCAAGTGGTGCCACCAAGGAGAAGTCAAAGGGATGCTGTACACAAAGCAGCGCCAAGTTCTCAAATGCATCTGTTTCCCTGGCTATAGCACAGGCTGCCAAAATACAATGCTGGTTTATGGCCGAGTCAAATCTCACTTTAGTCACGCTACTGACACTGTCCTTTGCAACTGCTTTAGTCCAGGATTCCTGCACAAGCCTTCCTTCTTTCACATAAATATCCATTGATGTTTTCTGCTGAAGAAAATGCAGGCAAGACAGAAGTCACTCTTCAGCCTGGAGTCAGGAGTCCTTCCTTTGCTGCTTCTGCCCACGCAGACAAAACGCCAGGGGCAGAAGGCCACGAGCTTTATGTAGAAGTTGCTGTGGTCTGCAGCTTTCATCCCTCCAGCACTGTGGTGACCCAGGCAGGGCCATGGGGAAGCTGTGCAGCCAGGGCTGCCCAGAGGCTTAGAGCTGCACCCAGCCACTGCAAAGCCCTCAGCCAGAGCCCTGCAGCTCTCCTGTCATGGTGCAAGCAGGTAAGCACCTCTGAGAGGCCACAAATCTGGTTCCCACACATGAAGGTGAGGAAAGGAAGAAGTTTGGTCACACTTTCTGCAATACCCATGGCCACAATAAGCTGGTACAGAGCAGGAACTGGTGTACCACAAAGGCTGGAAGAGTTTCCTTTTGCCCCAAGGGGTAGGGAGGGAGCAGAGCATGAACCAGACCTGGTTCAGTTGCTGCTTTCCTTAGGAGGCTGTGGAAGCGTGGCCCATGCCTTGGGCTGCCCTGCTGTCTTGCTTTCTGTGACTCCCTTCCCTTCCTGGCTATAGACTTGAAATGATCACTACTCAACATTGATCAGGAGACTGTCTCTAAGAAAGGCAGACCACACATCACTGAGACACCAAGAACATGTTAGTACGGAAATAACAAGGCTGATATTTATTAGCCTCTCCAATGTATGCAATATCTTTATTTTTAAAACACTTACATTTACCCATCCCTTCTCATTTGCTCTGAATGTAGCCACCAGCTCAGCTGAAGAGGTGTTTGCCCCTCTCTGTTCCTCAGCAGTGTCACAGGCTGTGACTGCTGGTTTCCACACAAGAGATCATCATGGAGCCCAGTTTGGGCAGCTTCCCAGCCAGCTGCATATATTCCCCATTCAAATCCCAAAGACAACAGAAAAAGAAAAGCCCATCCAAAATGGAGAAGAAGAGCGCATGTGCAGTATCTTCAGCTGGTCTTTTCACAAAAATGTCATTTCAGTTCACTTTTTCCCAAATACAGAGCCCAGTGATCGGTGATAATTTTCTGTTCTATCTTCTTAAAACTGTAAAAGAGGATCAGTGCCATTCTTTGGTAGCATCCAGCATTCACCCCAGCACGGCCAGGAAGGAAATAGTTTGAAACACCAGAGGATCTTTGCAACCAGTGTTTTGGATGTATTTCCAGCAGGGGTTTCTGCCCTCCCCATGAAAACAGACACACATTCTCATTTAACAACTAATTGATTTATTTAACAATACAAATTTCTTTCTACTGCATGGTTTAGCAGAGAGAACTCGAGAAACAAAATTAGCTTCTTTTCTTTTTCTTTTAAAGTTTAAATGTTTACACAAAAACAACCTTTACTTCAGTAAATATAAAATTTACACACAAAAAAAATCTACATTAAAAAAGAACAGAATCATGACAAACAAAAAAAAAAAAAAAAAAAAAATAAAAAAAAAAAAAAAGAGGATGGGAATTCAGTGTAAAGGATCCAATTGCAAGGAAGGCAAGATGGGGCAACACTAACAAGGCATCCCATTTGTACACCTAGGTATCTGAAGTTGTAGGTACAATACAAACCCAAAATACATTAAAATTTGAATTAAAACCTGTATTTTTATACCATAATATTTTATGATATAAATATCTGTAAGTTCTGTAGGCAACACAGTTAATGTGTGAACTCCACAGTTTGCTCCCCACCGGAAGGTCACTGGAGCGGTGTACGAGCACCGTGTCGCCCACGGGTGCACTAATGGTCAGCAGGGAGCAGACTTCAGACGTGCAGCCCGGATGTGATAGCCCCTTGTTTCTTTGCCAATCTGTGCTATTTCTCACACATCCAATGACATGATGAGAAATTCTGGTCACCTTCAGCAGTGATTTTCAGCACTTCATCTCCTGGCATTAGTCTGTTACCTGACTTAGGCATATTCACCTGCCAGATCCTGTTTCTCATTCCCTTTTGCACTTTTTAACCTGAACTCTAAAGCTATCTTGTAGCTACCAAGAGACACTGGCTTCTAGGTTGAGATATTTGGGATACACAGTTCTTCAAGCCACCTTCAGGCATCTGTAGAAATATTTAAAGTAGGGTGGACAATTCATGGTCAAAGGTTATGTGATACAAAAACCAGGGACCTGTATAGTAACGGTTAACTTTAGATCTAAATCTTTAGCATTTCTTCTATTGCTTTAATATTTAAACTTAACATTCAGTTTTCATATATTAAATGAGCAGAGCATCTTATTGATGGAAGTGCTACATTATCTCTGAAAACATCAGGTAGTAAGGGAGACTGTAAAGTTTAAAACTAAGTGTAACTTTAAAAATCATTTAAAGGAATCAAGTCTCTTTTTTTTTTTATAATCAATATTGTGACTGGCAAACTATAAAACCATAAATTATAAAACTATTAGTGACTCTACCTTTTAAACTGTATGTGCTATAAAGCTGTATTTTTGTACTTACAGATGTTACAAAATCTCCAAGCCAGAAAGTAAAGGGGGAAAAAAGTAGTCTAAAACACTTTTATAGATTGCATTTTTACTAAGAAAGGTTCATTTCTCCCACAACTGTTTTTATGTCATATAAATCTGATTAAATTTATTGTACTCCTCTCTTTTCTGGGTAGATGATACAGTGTTCCATCATGCTTTGGAAGACCTTTTTCAATGGATAACTTAGTTCTCTAGGTCAGCAAGTCCAACTTGCTTTACTCAGAAACAAAAGCACCGGACTATCTTTAATTTGGCCCTCCTCCTGCAACAAAACTTTGTGGCAAGACTGAGGCAGTCTGTTCTGAGAGCAGAACTGGCCCTGAAGCAACCAGCTACATTAACTCCTGGAGTAAGCATATGAAATGTGATGATTTCAACTTGAGAAAGAGCTGAAAAGTATTAAATTTCAGAAAATTTCAGAAATTTCACTTGTTCCATTAAAAACAAAACAGGGAAAACTTAAACAATCCACAGGTGTGCATTAAACATTTAATAGCAAGCCTTTGCTTATGTATATTAATTTAAAAATTATCCACAGGGATCTGTGATACATTGGCCTTGCCTTGTTACTATAATTAAAATTATTAAAATATTAATTTAAAATAGGAAAACAAAGAAACTACTCCTTGGGGAACATGTTTATTGTGTTTGAGATGATACACTGGGTGCTCTCTGAGCTACAAAGGGAAAAAGGAAATCCTTTCATTACAAACTGACAAAGGTAAAAGTTAAAACAGTTTTCACAACAGCATGTACCACATATTGGAAATAGATCTGGGTTTAATACAAATGACATAATTCCTAGTAATCTACAGCTACCTTTAATAACTTCATACAGATAATGAATTAGGCTAAAATGCACTATAATATTTGGTTGACTTCAGGAACAGTATCCTTAGTACATCACAAAATACATTTTGATATCCCAAAGAAGCAAGACTTGCAAGTAGGCATTTTAAACATAACTAATCTACAGCTACAAACTTCTACTCTTGATAGCATTTACCTTTTTGGGGGGCAGTATCCCAGTCTTCAAAAGGATAAAAGCAGAGTAGAATCAGTATAACATATACACAGAAGTCCGTATTGTAAAGGCTATAAAGATTTGTTGCACACTGCAAAGCTGCCTTCTGCACCTTCACACTGCACAAGTAGTTTGTCATTTATGTTGCATATCTCTTGGTCCACTGTCTGGCTATCCTGTCATGTTCTGCTCTGTTGGTCAGGTATTGAGTGGCTATGCTTCCAACCAGAGGGTCAGCTGCGAAAGGCAGGAGAAAATGCATCAGAAACCATCCCACAAGTAACAAAAATCCCCAAACAAAAACACGTCTTGAAACACAGCATCCGTTCAAAGATATAGTTTAGACCAGAAATATAGTGGAGCTCTTATCAGGTAAGACATTTCCAAGAAAGCACACATGAACAAAGCACAACAAACAGAAAAAGAAAACAGAAAAATCTATTGTGGTTATCTGCAAATGAATGAATCTTGCCTCAGGCAGGTGCTCTGCTTTCACCCCTCTGGGGTGCAGGGGACATTCAGCAGTGCTGCCTGGCACCCTCCTGCCAGGGAGCTGCACAGGACTAGTGTGAGTTAGAGTATTAGGGCTGCAGAACACACCCAGGGGAGCTGCTTTGCTTCAGAAGTCATCGAGCCTTTGTACCAAAGAGGCTGATCCATTTCTCCCTAACTGTGACCACTTTCTGTAAATGAAACTAGCACTATTGCTCAGTTCCTGTCCTGACTGCAGGCAATTAGCATCCATTGCCTAATGACACTGGTCACAGGGTCGTTGCTGAGAATCTGTACTGCTTCCAGTGGAGCTCCTCCCCTCCCCATAGGATCCAGGAAGACTTTGAAAAAGGGAGAGCTCTCTCTGAACTTCACCTCCCTCACATTTGCAAGATTAAACCTTTCCACTGCTGTCTTAAGAGAAGAGACTTCCTGCGGCCCCTTCCGACACGCAGGATTTATAACTCAGGAGAATGTTTCTCCTTTCCTGGATCGAACACTCATTTGCTGGAGCTCCTGCAATACAGACCTTCAACGGCATCAGCTTATTTTCTCCATCATATTTTGAAAAAAAAGGACTTAGTGCTATTTACTTTCTGTTGGGTCACAGGAGTGAAAAACACCATTAAATGTGGGACCACATCCAATCTGGAGTGCTTCATCCCCAATTTAAAAAATATTAAACTTTATTTAATCTGCATGCAATCAAATATACAAATTACATTCCATGGCAACTAAGTCAAACGACTGAGAGTCTCTCAGTGAAATATCAGCTCCTTACCTGGGTTGCAGTCTGTCAGAAGAGAACAAATAGACAGCAGAACCTTTGAAATAGTCAAAGCAGGGCTCCAGTTGTCTTTCAGGATATCCAGACAGATGACTCCCTGACTGTTGATGTTGCAGTGATAAATTCTGGTGCGGAAAGTAACCTGGAATCACAGCACAAGAGACAGAGAGAGAGTCATTCAGTGCTGCCCAGGGATGGTGCCCCTCAGCTCTGAGCAGCCTGTGGGACTCCCAGTTCTGCAGAGCTTCTGCAGAGGCAGCTCCTCTCTGCTCAGCTTCCAAACCACAACTGTTTAACAGAAGAGTGACTATTTTCTGTAGCCATGGCTGCCTTTAAGAAACCTACCATGGTGAGATGAGGGGCATAAACTGCTTTCACACAGGCCCTCTGTATGGTAACCACAAAAACTAGGACCTAATTTATAGTACGGTAGCTATTTAATGAACATACTGCATGTCAGGAACATTCTAATCACAAATGTAACTTTACTGTGGTTTCTGAAGGTGAAGAAGTAGACAGAATTTGTCTGCATGTGCAGTATTGGTTGATCTTTTTCTTTCTTTCAAAAGCCTAAATACAGACCATGAAAATTAGTCTTGTTAAATTAACGATGAAATCTTTGTCCTTACCCTTCATTAGGCAGAATATAATATACAGCCAAAACAATGCTATTACCCTAACTAAATCCATCCTTGTTTTTAAATTATTTCAGACTAATATTGATAGAGCATGTGAACATTCTGCACAAATAAGAAGTGAGAAATATGTAAGTGGTTTAATTACACAAAGCACAAGAAAATATGGAAAGTTTTCTTTTTCATACTGCTGGGGGGTGGAATCCACAATGTATCCTGAAAATTCAAGAACTATCATGCTCTAAAAAAATCTACGAGATTTGAATGAGGAACTTGTCTAAAACTGTGCATCACTTCAGCATAACATTCTTAATTCAGAACATATTAAATGCTGTGGGTTAGAGAGAAGTGTGAAACACAGAGTGTATATTCTTGATGTTGTAATCATTCTGGCAATAAGAAAAGGTACTAGATTTACAGTAACACAGTTATAACCTCCAAAGCCGTAAGTCGTAGAATGTTGTGTGGTAGAATGTATTTAGTTGTGAGAGTTTTGCAGTCTTTTCTGGTGACTTGGCCAAGAATTGTAATTTGGCAGTAAGGGAGGGGAAAAGGGAATGACCTTTAAATTCTTTCATATCCATTAGTAAATTACAATATATTAGGTGTCCATACTATTTCTGAGCAAGGAATTGACATTTCAGTTTAAGTTAAGATCAGTTTAATTTAATAAAAAGAGCTTTTGCTCAAGAACATTATCAAACAAGATTGCTGATTTTAGCAGTAGTAAATAGACATTTTAAAATAGTGGAAATTCATCACACTAATTTACCCAATTTCAAGTCACAATATAACACTCCAGTTTTTTACATGAACTTGTTTTATCTTTTTCTTATTTTGTTAAAAATTACATGATAATATTTAATATAGAATCTGGCTCATAACAGAAAAGACTATTACACATATATTTTAGTAGCTAGAATGAGAAGAAGGAAACATAAGAAAGTCTTGTGTTGTCTTCTACTAGAACTAAAATTTCTTGAATCTTACCTCTTGATCCAAATTATAATATCATTCATTACTTGATGAAGTTTGGAAATCAGTATTGACTGTGGTAATCAAGAAGTAAATTAGATGGGATTTTTCTGAGACTGCAAGCCAAGATTTTGGACCTTGTAGTTTTCAAGAGACCATAAACAAATTCGATATTTGGAAAATGATGAACACTCACTTGGCTGCAAGCTGCATTCTTCTCACATGAAAAAAATGATAATCACAATAAAAACCTTACCCTTACCTTTGGTGGCTTGAATGGATAGTCAGATGAAAATGTGATATCCAGGAAAAAAACGCCTCCTTCATATACAGAACCTGGAGGTCCAAGTATAGTAGATCTCCATTCATAAATGTTATCTCCTTTAGGACCGGCACTGTGTAAAGAAAAAAGAGGAGAGGGAAAGAAAAGAGTCAGATGAACCTTCAAGAGATGTAGCAATGAGGATCATTTGACTATTTTTAACACCTGCCCAATTTCCAGCTGATTTCAGCAGGTTCAGTGTTTTGTACTGTCACAAAAGCTGGGTACTCTGCTGTCCCTTTGGAGAGACAGCAATGAAACAGAATGACCATGAACTACTGGTCTTTCACTGTCCAAAACACATCCCCAGATCTATTTTCTTGAGTATGTGGTTGCTCTGAGGTTCTACATCACCCTTTCAATGCCATCATATTCACACACAAAAGGAGTTTTACATCTTGACCACGCTCATCTTCTCCAAGCATTTAACAGATCACACCTTCATAAAAATCATGGCTTTCAATATATTGATACACATTTATTGCTACTTGTTTCACAGGCTAGAGTGAAATGTTACACCCTTGGGCAGCAAAACTAGGGAAGGGAGAGAGAATCAAGTAGCATGGAATTGAGCTTCTTACAGCGCAGTAATTCCAAATAACTGTTTTCTTCAGGATATATTTGTGTATGCCTCTGGGCAATCAGCAATGAGACAACAAGCCAAAAATATTTAATTTTAAGAAGTACAATACTGAATGCATTTCTCACTAGGGGAAGGGTTACTGCATAATTAATTATTAAAGTAAAGCTTTGAAAGAATGGATAATGAAACAGCATTTTCTCAACTTCTGAGCTATCACTAATGCTATTATCACACGGAAACCATCAAACCTCCTCACAAAAAACCCTAACCAGACAATAAACCCTTCCCCCCCCAGAAAAGAAGTCACCACCAAAAAAATCAAATCTTTAAGCAAGTCTGGATAAAAATTAACCTAACCTTCCACAAAGGCTCCTGAATCCACCGTGCTGAGATCCAAACTTACTGAACTGACTGCTGTGGAGAACAACAGCACTGAGCTCACGCAGACACAGTGGCTTGATCACATCTATGCAGAGAAGTCAGTAACACAGCACTATAAAAGATCCTCTCAGTTCTCCCCACCTGGGCAGTGTCCCAGGCACCACGACCATTTCCCAGACCCGCGGAAGCAGCCCCATCCTTGTCCCTCTGTGGTGCCCAGGAACTGGCCCCGAGGGCTGTCACACATGACTGCACGTGAAGGAGCGACAGGGCATGGCACCACGCTGCACCTGGGAATTTGTGCTTCCTGGAACTGCTCCACACACACAGGAGCCTCCCTACCAGTGTAACGGCTCTTCCTGTGTCATGTCACCCCACATATTTGTCATACTTGTGTGTTTGCAGTCTCTAACACGACATGTTGGACATTCATCCTTACTATGTTGTCAAACGTGGAGACACTCATCAGAGACAAGGAATATGAGCACTCTGCACTGTGGATCTGCAATCCCCACATGAAAAATTTAGCTATTTTTACATTAAGATCATATTGGAGAAAAAAAAAAATGCCAATTTAAATTATGAATTCTCTTTCAATTCTTAATTTTACAAGATGTTTTTTATCTTGTAGACATTTCATGTACCAAATGTTGCAGTTCTTTCATAAACAGGACAAAATAATAATGGAATTTGGATGACATCCTATTTAATTAAAAACAAAAAACTATTTTATGCAGCTGTAGCTATTTTCCTGTTGCCAAAATGAAAGTAGGTAACAAGAGAATTCTGGCCTTCAGAGCACAGCTAGGAAAGAAAACCTACAAGTGCTGTCAAAAATAAAGTTTGGGTCTAAAATCTTACTTTCTGTTTGCAATGCATGCACAAAGTGGAACAAGAATACTTAATACATTTCAAGGAAAAAAAGAGAAATTCAGAAGCAAACAGGTCTATTTTTGGTAATGCAATGAACCATTTGTACCTTCAGTCACTACTGAAGATAATTTTATTCATGCTCTCTAAAAAGCAATTAGTGTAAGAACTGAAAATATTGGGGCAGTAACAACAATATCTAAAACCCACACAGACCACTGAAATGTTTCAATTAATTCCTGACATTCATCAAGCTTACAGCTAATTAGTATTGTGCTTGAAAACCAAATTTCTGTGGAGCAATTCAATTTCAGCATTAGATATCCTAATGACAGTTTTATAGTTTAATGCAGAGGTTAGTGCTCTTGCCCTGCATGTCAGGTACCTTTCTTTCATACACCTCTAACAGCTGGATGCAATTCAATCAGATTAATGAAAGGGATGTATCAAATCAGTGACATATTTCAGCCCAATGAATCAGTTACGATTAAGTGCAGCACCAGCCCAGTGTCAAACTGTCTGGTAATCACTCACCAAGTCAGAGCACGGGCACCTCTGAGAGGGTAGCCACAAGCCCAGTGCAATGACCCTCTGCCTGTTACCATCTGCTCTCCTCCACGCTACCACCAGCAATACAGAAAAGGATTGGGCTGTAACATGAGAAGGGCTGCAAGGCCCTAACCTTGTAAGCAGAAGAGCCTGAAACCCATCCTAACTGCTGAGGAAAGATTGCTGCAATGTCAACAGAAACACAAAGCTGCAACAGTAACTGTACTTGGAGAAAGGAGAAAATTTTCGAATATTAAATCATCATATCTGATGGAGATTTGTTAAATTTGTATTTAACAGTTGAAGTGGTGTCTCACTTCTGGTGTAAAAGACACCTCTGCTTCACTAGCAGCCTAAAACTCCCTGCAATTGCTACCTTATTGGATTGAGGGGGCACAAGACTACAGGCCAGAGTCGAGACATCTCACCTGGCTCCTGAAACCTGTGTATTTCCACTAGGAATCATCCTCAGCCAGCCATACTCCACTTTTATCTTCTGTGTATATGCCAGAGTAATCTTTTCTGGAAGCAAACCAACCCACTTTCCCTACAGCTCAGCAGACCGACTCCCGGCAGAGTGAGCCCCCGCAGCGATCCCCACCAGGACGGGCCGGCAGGGTTACAGCCACCCGGCTGCCGCAGGCACGGCAGCCCTGCCTCCGGCACGGCCCGGCCCGGCCGTGTCCGCGCTGCGGCCGAGAGCCAGAGCCACTGCCTTCGGCCCCCTCACTGCACAGCACCGCCGCAGGGCTGCAGGAGGGCGCGGGGACAGATCTCCATTCCCGGAGAACAGCAAAAAAACAGGCTGAAAGATGGCAATAAGGAAGCTTTTACTCTGTCCGTAATTTTCTATTGAATATTTCTATTAGTATTTTCTATTGATACGACCAGTAGAAATACTGTCTTCCTGCAGGGCACTAAAGAGGCTGGCACAGGAGGCCTTCCTTGAGCTCTTCATTCCCAGAAGCTCTCCTGGTGTTCAAGAGACTTTCCTGCTGCAAGCACAGGCTGCAAGCATCTCACCTAAAACGCTGAGAACTGTGATGAGTGACAGCCTAGGACTCTCTGCTTGCTGTCTGACACACTGGACAGAACACCCCAGGCAGACCACTACAACGGGGAACTTCCATGGTTTTCTTCCCTGTCTCTCCTCATCACTGACAGACCCAGCTCCTTCCAACTTCCCCTGTGGAATACATACGGACAAAAAATCCTCCTCTATCCAGTCCTTTAAAACACAAAATCCTGATGGAGCAACAGGTCTGATGACAACTTCAGTGTTTTTGGCTACAGAGCATACAAGTGTAGCCCATTGCTAACAGCCTGCTGTCCTAAATTAGCTTCAGAACATCACAATTTGGTAAAGGCACCAATACTATATTCTCAATAAAAAGTCTCCTTGATTAATTTTTTACAATGTGGGCTAAAAAAAATCTCAGACAAAATAACAAAGCAATTTAATTGAAATGACAAAATATTATTTGCAAAATTAGGGGGCTTTACTTCATACATAAAAGATGGATTGCTTTTTAAAAATAAATTAGAATTAACTGGCTGCATCTGCTTCCTAAGCAAATATTCATTATGCCACTTCACTGAGGGATATATACCTGAATCAGGTAAGACAAAGGATTCATAACCATGCTGTAGCCAAGCTAGTCCACTGAACAGATTTAATTTACAAGTGTGACTTCAGATGGTGAATATGAAAAGCTATGAGGTTAAACTTGAGGGGCCCATGAGTTCACACCAGGTCTTTCAAACCTAACTCTGCTGAACCCTGTCTCTCAAGTTTCTTGAAGACGAAGAACAGCTTTTCCAGTACAGTGTTAAGAGCATTCATGTGGATGCAGCGGCATTCACACCACCACGAAGCCTGTTAGACTCCCTAAGCAGTGGTTACACAAATCCAAGTTCAGCTTTTGTTACAGTTCATTAAATCAAAATGCATTGAAGCTGCCCATATGGAACTAACTGCAGGACAAGAAACCAGGACACGAAATTTCCAATCTACATGATGCTGGTAGCATTTTGCTTTCTGCACTTGCTAAATGCACTGCTGTCAACAGCACTCCTCTAAAACACAGGGCTCTAAATCTGGTGACAGAATGCAACTTCATAGTACTGAGACTGTGCTAATTGAGAAGTAAAAGGATGAAGGAAAATGTAATTTGGCTAGATTTGATGTTAACTCTGTGTTATGCTTTATTAGGATATAGACTATGGGTCTGCAATAGCATACAACCGAGGGGTGGGTGTGTTTGTTTTTAGGAAGCTTCCAGCAGTGAAGTCTGTCAGACTCTAAGTCTTATGAGAAATGTCATTGGTGTCATCAAACTAAAGGTACTGCTCTACACCTCCAGAAAACCACCGGAGGTGCCTCCATGGCACAGCTTTAAGTGGCAGAATATTGTCACACATTCTGCTCTCCAAGGCTCCACCCTCAGGTGCAATACCCAAGCAGGCAGAATCATAGAACTGTAAAGGCTGGAAAAGATCTCTACTGATCATCTCAAAGGCAGCAGCTACCAAACCAAATGGGGCACCTACAGTGAGAATTAGGCAAGGAAAGAGCTGCCTCCATCCTTCCCAAATGTTTATTTCAAAATGAGATTCAGCAAAAGTGAAACTCTTGGAAGTTCTCCACAGACTGCTCAACCGCAACCCTGTCACTATGTAATTTTCACAGCAGTGTAAGTAAAGACAGTGCTTTACGAGAGGAATAAGATATCTTTTTTTGATTTTTCTTATTTCAGCTGAAGGTACTAAGTAAAGAAAGAAAAATGCCCTCAAGCGTGTTCCACAACCTTGTGCTTGGAAAATCCACTTCATAATGCTACAGTATAGTGAAGTTCTGCAAAATCTTCAACACATTGAAATTGACTTTTACAAATTGACTTTTACAAATCCTGCTGGAAGAAAGGCACTCAGGATGTTACCAGCACAGAAGGCTGTGTTTTGGACACCAACGTCTCAGCTAAAGCTTTTGGATGATCTACTTCAGTGTGACACCACTAGATGCTAAAGGGGCTTTGACAGATCCCATCAGCATACACAATTCAGGCAAATACACAGATCCCATCTGAAGGGAGTCTGCCTGCTTCACCATTTCAGCTTCTGAGCTTGATGAACTCATTTCCAGTGGAAGAAAAATGCCCCAGGCTCAGGTAACTTCAACTTATCACAGAGGCGGAGATTCATATCTACCGCGCAGGATATCTAGTGTGGACGCTGATGTTTGCCCCTCAGACTACCCAGACAATCAGGGTGGAGAGAAAACAGCACATAGAACATCTAAAGACTCCCTAACACCAACGTTTTCCATCTCCCTCTGCTGACACCTACTTTTCACCAACAGCATGGGGAGCCTGGCTCCTAACTCAAGCCGCTAAGCTCAGCACTTGAGAAAATCCTCCTCACCTCTCCATGCAGTGAGAAAGTGAGTGAAAACAGAGCTAGACAACCCTATCTTGTAGCACACTTACCTTTTTATCTAGCTACAGATACACACTGTCATGCTGCTGATAATTAAAGAACAAAATCTCACAAGCAACCATAGGATCTCTATCTGGTGCAAGCTGTCTGAGAGTTGCTCAGTAAAGCCTGGAGAGAGCACAAATCACTTACCAGTAGTTATGTTTTAATATTAAGCATGGGAAGAATAGAAAGATGCTCAAAGTATTTTCTTGCTTTGATATTTTTAACATTTTGAAGTAAATTTGTCCATTATCCTTTTTTTTCTTAAATCTCTTTTCCAAGTGTGGAGGCACTCTAGTGGTTTTGGTTACAGAGTGCAAGAAAGGAAATGAACATTAATTAAAAGGCATATGTTTGTGGCTGGCTTTCAGTTCTGTGACCTGTGACAAGCACGGATAACAATTTCCATTTTCTTTGTTTTTCAATGCCTTGTTTACAAGGCTCTCTGGAGTGCTTATTCTCAGCATTCATAGTATCAGTACCAGTGCCTAAGCACCTCTACTCACAGAATCTGGGTACTACATCCTATAGACACAGAAAGCATACTGGTTTCACTGGCAAGAGCTACAAGTATAGCCATAATTTTAGGATTAGAGCATTTTTCTACAGTTGGACACATGAGGGCTGTCTATAGCAATGTATCAGAACCATGCAGAAAACACTTTTTGATAAGGTGCTTGCTATTATTAAGGTTTACATGTTGTGTGCAATTTTTTACAAAGAAAAAGTTTCAGTCTATTGTGTTCTTTATATAGCTACAACTGTTTTTATTTTACCTGCCACTGAACTACCTGCTACATTTGTTTGGTGGAAAAGGTTATTTATTGCTCCTAGCAGATCCACAGAGGCTCTGTGGAAATGAGGATACAAGGATCTAGTTCAGTGTACAAATCTTTCCTTCTCTCACTTCCCCGAAGTCTATCATGTCCTTAAGACTGAAATCTAGAAATTAGCATTAAAAAAAAACCAAACAACAAACCAACCTATTTTTAACTCATGGATCCCCTGATAATTCAGCTGGTTGTAAAGCAGTGCAGGACTTGTGCCCAAGGACACAGTTCAGTGCAAAGCAAGTGCAACTTGAGAGCTCCTCAAAAGCAGCGTGGCTACTCAAAGCAAAGTGCTGATCCAGCCTAAACGAACTTGGCCAAACCATACAGGTTCAAAAACCATCAATGGATTATTAGCTGTATGCTTGATCAGGCATCGTTTGCCCTCCTGCAGCCAGAGAAGGGCACGAACTTCAGCCGCTTGCCCTGGCTTAGAAATGTAACCATGTGGCTGTATTTGGTTCACACCACATGGCACTGTCAGGGGATCTGGGCCAGTGCAGATCTGCTAGTGATCACCCGACAGGGAAAGACGCGTTTTAGATCAGTAGCACCTCCAGTGCTAAACTTGCCATTAGTAGAAGAATATCCACCGTTGTTACCAAAGGAAGCTGAGTAACAAACCATTTGCTAATTCCATCAAAGCTGTAATATGTAGAAAAGCCAAGCAATGTGTTTTGGAAAGCTGACAGTTTTTCCACTTCCTAAAGCCCCATTAAATTGGTTCATTGCTACAAGAGCTTCAGATTACTTTCCTCCGTGTATTCCTGCTAGTTCCTAGGACCTTTCTTGCTGCTGTTACAAGTCTGTGCAGGTCCTTTCCATCTTCCAGAACAACCCTAGCCAATTATGGAGGCAGAATTCCTGTAATTTTTCTTCTGAAAAAATAACTAAATACCAGAACACAGTTTGCTAAATTACAACAGAAATACTTAATTTAAACCATGTAACAGAACACATCAGATTGTCTCTATGTATGCTCTTGACAGAGGAGTTGTACCCAGGCAATACACAAAAAAGTTTACCAAACATGAGTTGCTTCTGAGCACAGAAATCTCGGGACTTACAGGCATGAAGAAATTTAAAATAAACCAAATGTTCAGCAGGAACTAACTTGAAATATGCACTGAAGTCCCTCTCATATGCCTACACTGGAGAAATTATCCATACTACCTAATAAAACACAGAACAGGACAGTCGGTAAAGGGAAACATTTCCTGCTACTCCGCCATGTGTTCAGAATAACAAAGCTTTAATTTAGCATAAAAGATCCGCTCCCTATCATCAGTGTTGAAAGACCAGTAGTACTAGTGTCAAAACACTATTTTCTAGCTGTTGATGTAAAGCTCAATTTGTACTAGGGCCAAATCACTTTGTTGAAGAAATTTGTCTAGCGGGTACACAGTTCCCATTTTCCTTCCACTCAAAATTACTGATGAACCTGTGTTTAGCAAACATGGAAAATTTTGCTTTTTTCTATGAGAGAGGATCCTTCTCAACTCCCTAACACAAACAAAACTCATTAGGGATACACGCATATTTTGTTCTTCAGTATGTTTAGCCTCCATACTGATTCTAGCAATTGACACTGAAATAATCACATGGCACCTGAGAAGTTGTTCAGGCTTAGTTTAAGGTGTCCACCCACAAATACATCCAGAAAATGTGCACTGTGGAGTATGACTGCAATGTGAATCTCCCAAATCCCAGACCATCACCTTACCCTCTGGGCTGAGATTAGATTGTTCTGTGGCATCCACGTGTTTCACGTATCGGTCACCTCCACCCTTCACTGCAAAATCTTCACGTCAAAAAGCTGAGTGACACTGAGAAATCCAGTTTAGGATTTCCTACCAATATTTTCAATGACACTTTAAATGTCAATGAAGAGAAAAACCTATTATTTCCAACATCCCTTATGCACACCCTTCAGATGGAGCAAGAAAGAACAGTTGAAACAATTTCACTAAAAGACCTAATTAAACTAAAAATACAACTGGCTTTAAAAATGCAGTAAACTTATAAATACTCATGCCTAAGAACAGTAAGTTGGCAATTTTCAACAGACTAAGCCTGCAAGTCAACTAAGCTGTTCAAATGAAATCCCCAGCTAACAACCTACACCAAATACCTAAACATTACGCAATTCCAAATGTATTAAAAATGTAACCTATGTATTAAAAAAATCTTCTACCACTGTGCAGATTATGTTTTGTTTCCTAAGGAAGGTACCTTCATCCAAAAATTGAAAGGCACACCTATGAACAGTGTTTTTCAAGACAGAAGGCACATTGGTGAATTAGAGAATCACTACCATCCGACAATTCAAGCCTAAAGGCAGACTCTGTGATTAAACTTGTGAACGGCGTTAATGTTGTGGAAAAATTTGATTCTAATATCATAAAAGGATAAAGTGCAATTTATAGAACACGATTTATTCAGGTACTTCATAAAGGACCAAGAAGGACAGAATTGCTGGGAAGTCACCTTCACTGATATGTGTTGTGTATCCACCTGTCAAGAAGATGAACGTGCCTGGTGCTCCCACAGTGGAACCTCCTCCTCTGCCTCCAGGATGTCCAGGAGTGGGCTCTTCTACCACTCCATGGCAATAGAGCTAGAAGTTGCCTCTTCCTCCTCCTCTAAAAAATCAGCTTTCAACTTCAGCAAAAAAGTTCCAGCTTCCCCACACAGAAGTAAAGACAATACCAGTCAGTCAGATAACCCTGCCTCCATTACCACACATTAGCACTCTGAATAAAAAGCACCTACGTGGGGATTTAATGACCTCTAATACATGCCAATCAGTTCTGTACTTAGAGTTGTTTCATACTAGCTTCCTGAATGTTAAGCTGTAGCAAGCATTGAATATTTTTGTTCAAAAGAAGTCTGTATTTTCATCATCTAAGTCAGTTCTTGGTCCAGTCTTCCTAACCTTCTAGCACAGGCTTTCTCCCAAATGTACTTCTATTGTTACTTTTAAACACTTTCTTCCTCTTGCCTCCATCCATCTCCACATCAGATTGTACAGCCTAACAAACCAGAAAATGCTGGGTTTTCTGACACAGCTCCCTGTGTCAGATGCCTACCTTGAAGCCACAACAGTCTGATGGAAATCTCTGTAACTAGGAAAAGGCTGTATTTCTCAAAAAAAAAAAGTCCTTTCCCAGTTTATACACCAAGACCTTCCCCACCCTGCATGCAATATGGACACCTTCTCAAGTCCAGCTCCTGTCCAAACATGCTTGGGGTCACCATGTGGACTAGCTGAATTGAAAGTAGTTACCTGTTTTGAAGGGCCCTGAATCTGATTAGCCAAAACTCAAGAACCTTGTTCAACACAACAATTCAATGTTCATAAGGTTTGTCTTTAGTTCTGTCTCCACACTGGTTAACAAAATTTCATACACTGAGGGTTGATTAAATGAACTTCTCACTTTTTTTCTTTTTCCACAAGACTCGTGATCTGAAATGAACACCAGAACTCTCGCTATGAGCTTTGAACTCTGCTTAGAGCAAAATGATTACAAGCTTCACATTCAGTGCAGGGGAGAAGTTTATCATTGCTGACAATTTTTATATATCTAATTTATTATTTGATATTAATTGCTCTGTGGTGCCGAGCAGGTTGGGAAGTAACCAGTGACTGCTGCCAGGACTCCTGGAAGCAGCAGCTGGCTGCAGACTGGCTTGGATGCCAGCACCAGCACAAGAACTGCTGCAGTGGGGAGGAGGGCAAAAGTGGAGGCTGCAGCAGCTCAACCTGAACTAGCTTAAAACATGCTGGAATTATATTCTGCAAGGGCAATTCCAAAGCTATAGTAGGGATAAAGTCAGGGCTCAAGATCCTCCCTCTGACACCATTCTGCAATGTTCATTCAGTATGTGAGTTGTAGAGTGACCCAACGTTATGAGCATTAACCACCCTGTACCAAGACAGGGCAGGCTCCATTTGGGTGCTGAAACATTAGCCCAACGGTGTCCACTTCACTAGTTAAATATGAGTATTTGGAGAGTTTCAAAACAAAAGCAGCTGAGGATAGGAATCTGCTTTGTGTAATGCAGAACTGGAGACAGTTGAAGCAACACTTGGTACAGGGAATATATAAATGTAATTTGTGGATGAAAAGCATTAAACCACCCTGGGAATACCAACTTTAGTTCCAAAAGCACAGCAATTCAAAGGAATAGAGAAAGCATCATGCATACAAATACACAGAAATCAATGTCTGATATGAGTTCATTTTACTCCACAAAGGTGTACTACACAAAAGAAAAATGTGAAAATAATAATCATTTCAGGGGAAAGAAAGGTCAATAAACATCTGAGTGAAACAAGTCTCTCCTAGTAAAATCTGTTTATTGAAAAGCCAGATCCAGCTCAATGACTGCTTCCTCTACCAATAATAATTTAATATTCAAAGCAAATGTTCTCTGTGGAGATAGTTGTACTGTAAGGAGCTGAGGCTGTTTGGGTTAGCCTCGGGAGCAAGGCTTTGTACCCCTCCTCTAAGGGAGCTGCCACTGCTCAGGACAAGCTAAGGAATTTGTGACCCCCACAGAATTCTGCTGTTGAGCTTGGACCACTGGTACCACTAGCCTAAGATATGCTGCAACTTCATTGTAAGAAAAGTCATTTTCTCCGACAGCCCAGATTCGAGGCAGCTGTTGGAAAGTGGCAGTTTATTGCCTGCAGTCAGATACAGCAGCTCAGACCTTGGGCAAATCAAAAGCACATGGACAGCACCGACAGTGGGTGCTAAATCCCTCTTTCCAATAGCTCGGGTAGCTGCACCAGTTGCACCGCATTCCAGAATTAGATACTGCTACAACACAGACTTGGAATGGCTGTGATCTTAAGAAGAAAAGGCTCACACTGTGTATGGTTTCTATTTGAGGCTATAAGCATGATTTATCAGTGGAGAGAATAATAATGTCTACTGCTGCAAAATTCATCAGGTTATATACGAATTAAGTATAATCTCTTCCAACATGTCCTAATATTATATATTCATATATAGCTCTACTTCCTTCATATTCTCAGTCAGTATAATTTAGTGAACACCATTAACCACACATTGGCTTACATTTGCAATCTAGGAAAAATAATTTTCTTTCTGATAACAAATTTCAATAAAGCTTTTTCTCTGCTGCAAATGCCTAATTTTAAAGTAGTGCACTGCTATAAAAATTAACTTAAGACTGGCTGTCTGCTCATTGCACTTAATAGAATCAGAGCTGAAAAGATAAACATTCTTAGTAGTAGTGAGTGTGCTGGGAATGGTTACTGATGTTTAGATGGTAAAATACTTGTAACAAATAAAAATAAGTGTTAGTAAATATATCATTTTGATCTTAACCATTTTTACTGCAGATATCTAAGACAAGATCAATATTCTGTTTTACATATGCAATAATAGACATGACAGGGCAATGACTTGATCAAAGTGACTGCACAGGTAAGGGGCAGAACAGGGTAGAGAAGTAGGCTCCCAAGTCTCTGACAAGTAACCAAAGCACCAGGTCTCAGCAATTCCCATTAAGTGCTTGAAGGTTTATACATCTCAACTTCAGAAACCCCACAAACATACCTTATCCTATAACCAGGGTGAACATAAGTGCTCCCAAGAGACAACTTACAAAACTAACTCAAATGGCAAGTTTTCTTTCTTGCTTAAATCTTCCTTAATGAAACTAAAAAAATTGTGCTGGAAAATAACAATAGTAGTATTAATAATAACAACAACAATAATGATAATAGTAACAAAAGGATTGAGCTGTGGCCTGGCTCTGGGTCCCTTGCACCCAAGTGTGCTACCTTACTTCCCTGGAGAAGGTTGCCAGGTGCCAGCTCTGACAGCAGTGCCAAGCCTCTCTGGCATTTTGGGCTGGGCAGGGGAGGTAACCAGGCAGTCACGCTCCAGCAAGTCCCAGCCGTGGTGCAGCCCCTGGGGAGCGCAGCAAGCTGCTCTGGGGCAGACTGGCACACTGGCTCAGGCAGGGAAACCATGAAGAGCTTTGATAGCTTGTTCCCTCTCCCCATCGCACAAAGCAAATGCCAGAACAAAGGCAATCCTGCAAAGGGAGAAATGCTGGACTTTTTTTTTTTTTTTGGTAGGAGTTGGTTTTCCAAAGGGGAAAGTCTCTTTCCAAAGAAACTCTTCAATACCCCACTGATAATTTTTGAACACAAAGATCCAGCTTTTCAGAGTTATGCTTCGTCTCACTCCTGTTCCCCCTTTACCACAAGCAGCAGCAGCTTTCAGAGGGCAGGACTCCGTAAGAACTGGAAGCTAATTACCAGATGTCTTGGAAATCTTTCCAATCTGCACAACTTCATCCAGTTTCCGATGCTTAGCATTAGCTCTTTTGGAACCTATTCATCCTTATTTTTGTGTAACAAATTTTCAACAAGGCAGGAGTTCTTTGTCCTCTCCTAATAAAACAACCTAAAATGTTAACACTTCAGCATGAAACTAATGAACTAAATGCACTTTTCTGGAGATCTGAGCAGACGTACAGGCATTTCCAGATTTATGTGAAAATATATTAATTCTGGAAGAAGTCCTTTAGGCTGTGTTTTTAAAATAACTTCAGAACTACAAAAATTAATACAAACAACAGTTGTAAATTATCTATGTGTTTTGCCAAGCATATGGCCACTCAAGTGCTGCACTTTCTGAGGATAATCTAAAATAAAAACTTATAGGGGGATGAAAAGAGAAGTGGACTAAGTCAGATATTTACTTAGATGCAACAGCTTTGTCCACAACATTTTACTCTAAATAAATGCTAGGGGCAATGCAGAGATATACACTGCAGAGCACTGAGTGTTCAAGTCTACAATTTACAAGGATGGAAATAATTTTCAAATGTCACCTCTTGGGGGACATAGTGAAAAAGATGAAGAGTTGGTTGAGTATTTCTGCTCCTGCAGTACTGCTGACACAGGAGGCTGTCAGTTTGATACAACCTATTTCAGAGGGATACTTACCAAGTAACTGTATGGATTTAGTACAAAGCAGGAATACAGACCCCAATATAGACCCCTTTTATGTGAATCCTCCAGCTGGCAGAGTTGGGAGGGGTTTGAAACACCACAGAAAGCAGCTGGTAGCATCTCTGTATGTGCAGCTGATTGCAAAGCAAATGCCTGACCATGCTCTGACTGTGCTATGGAAGGGAAGACAACCCTGGACTACCTAGGAAAGTATCCTATGCCCAGGGCCAAGAGGAATGGGTGACGTACAGATTTTTGGTAGCTGTACAGTGGGAATGTCATGTTTAACATCAGCATTGCTTTATTTAAACCTCTTTGGACAAAAGAATTTTCACCTTGGGCAAAACACCAAGACTACTGGATGCCACCTGCTCTGGAAAGACTGTCATGACTAAAACTGGAAGCAATACTTCCACTTTTATTTTGTACAAATTCTACGCTGTGGATGTTGTCGATTACATGCTATAAAAATAAGTAACCTTTATCAGCACTCAGTTTAAAATGTATTTAGATGCATACATTTTAGGTAATAAGCCTAAAATACTCCGTACTCCTTGGTGGTTGAAGGTTATCTATTTATTACAAGTATCATCTTACCTCCCTTCCCCAAAATACTAACTTAAGTACCTCAAATATGATTCTCAGTAGATGGTATTCAAAAGCATTCAGGAACATTGAGTTTATAAGAACTGACACTACAGAAGGAACATGTCCCAAACCAAGTGACACCTAAATCACAATCTGCATTTGAGCTGCTTTTTCAAGCAAACACTGGTATTCACTATGAAACTTCCATGGCTAAAAAGAAAAGTGGCAAACACAGAATTAGTGGCTGTGTTCACATGTGGATGACTATCCAGGAAGACTGTGGTGACATGAAGCTGCCCTTTTAGCAGGCACAGAATGACATGATCCCTCTGTTGCCGGTATGGCCACAGCTCCCAAGCAGCAAAATTGGGAAATGACTGGCCCTTCTACTATGTGTTACATCCCCTGTGTCTTTGGGAGAAAGGAAGCAAGAAGCCTCATTCCTTCAAAGCAGTGCTGCTCCTGAACTGCATGATGATGAACTCGAGGCCTGTGTGGGCTTGCCACATGGGAGTCAAAAGTGTAATGCTAAGGCAGCAACGCTGGGGTTTTTTCAATCAGACTACAGGTAAAAAACCCTTTAGAATATATTCTATCAAGAGAAGTACTGCAAAATGCAGCTCTCCTGCTGACAGTCAATGCCGAACTGATCTATCAGTCATTTCTGACTTTTTCCGTAAGCTTTCCTTGTCACTCTTGGCAGCTCTAAGGAGCCCACCCTAAATTTTTGTGTATTAAAGAAAAGATTTACACCGTTTTCCTCCAGGGCACTTGGATCCCCATGCTATCATGAATGCCTTAAACACTTATAAGTCTTCTTTTCTTTAAGTGTTAACAAATTTCAGTTGTTATTGCAGCAATTTTACAAGTCTGGCTTTTTGAAAAGATAGATCACCTAACGCGCTCTGAAGCAGTCAATCTATAACACTTTCAACATGCCTCTCAAACACTTCAGAGCACGCACCTCCCTTTCAAGATCTGCCCTGGAGAGACCTCCAGCACCTGGCATGACCTCATTAACCACTGACTCATCTGAGCCACGGAAGATGCAGCAATCCATGCCTTATACAAGGCACTAAACCACTCAAGGTATAAAGACAGCGATTAGCAATATGAAGTGGAACATATCATGGTGATATATTTTTGATGATGCTTCTTTGCTTTCTTCTTTCTGTTTTGAAAGCTTTATATATACTCTGCAGATTGGCATTTCTGTGCTTCTTGGATCAACTAAGTGGTTATGCCAAACCTTCCTACGAACAAGAATTACATTAGTCACTTAAAAATCAACTGCCTACACAGTCATAAACTAATCCACTCAGCTCAATTATATTGGAGCTACAAATCCTGACCAGACCTGCAGTGTGATGTGGGGAGAACTTTGTGGAGCACAGAAAAGGGTGAACCTGCCAGGCTCTGGAGAGAGAGTGCCATTGGGATGCCCCTTGGAGACTCTCCCCAGGCAGCAGGTACACAGGAGCAAGGACCACATTGCAAATATCCCAGCCTTGAAAATCTCTAATGCTCTGAAAGTCTAGCTCCACCCTCAAACCCATATAAAAGCCAGGAGACAATTTTGCTGGCACTTCCCATAAAGTGCTGCCTAACAAACAGGCACAGGCTAGATTTTAGCTTCTGAATGGTCTCTGGGCACAGCTCCAAGCAGCAGATCATAGAGTCAAGGAACAAGGTGAAGCAGGAATGGCTAAAGGTTCTATCCAAAAAACATCGTACATTTGATATGCCAAGCACAAATAAACTAAACACAGCTGTCTATTTGTCATCAGAAAGCAGCCAGCAGAAAAAGAAATCCCAGCTTTTAAACACTGACTTCCCTCCAGCTTTATCTACCTGTTGTTTGATTAATTATGATAAGTTTGGTCCACAAAACTAATGTACCACTTCTGCAGACTGTATCATTTCTTCCAGCCTCCTTATAGTTCAAATTTTCAAGCTCTTTACACCTTCCCACTCCATTCACAGCCCTCTCAACCTCTCTTCAGAAATGCAAGAAAAGTATGTCTTCACTAAAAACTCAGCCAGCAGGACCGACTGTGGTTCTCCCAGAATGTGCATACGTTTGCTCTACCTCTCTTCCTCCATCTGGCTCAGCTGAATGCCCCCCATCTCCTCCTAAAGAGATCTTCTTTCCATTCCTTGAGTATGCTCCTAGTAAGCTTTCTAACTGTTACTCTTCTAACAATGAAAACATCATTCATCCCATGAAGACAAAATTCCTTTTCCTAGACAACCCCTCAGATTCAAGGAAGAAATATTAATTATAAATGACATAGTTATGTGCTTCCTATCTGTTGAAAACACATATCAGACACACAGCAATACCAAAGTGTCATTCACCATCACTGATTCCAACTTGCCTGAATTACTCACCTTAGACTCATATTCAAACTGGAGGAGTTTCATTTACAAAACTTTACTTCTGAGCATGCTATACAACTAACAGCAACTACTGAAAACTAGAGGATTCTATCTTCCTGAATTTCTAGTCAAATGACGCTCTTTTTATGTGGTTGTGTGAATCAACACACACAGCTGATTGAGGACAACCAAAAAAACCACAGCTGAAATGCAAAGACTAAATTTATTTTGTTACCTCACTGGTGAGAGTATCCCAAAACCACATGGGGCTGCAGACGCCCAAAATGAGGGCACAGGCACCGTCAGGCTCAGTCCAGTCCCAGGCTGCTGTTTGCACCCATTTATCAGAGGGCCACGCACACGTGGTTTAACACCATGCTGTGATTTTCCTCTGTGCTTTTTATGATCTCTATTTTCACCTCTCTCCCAAGACAGGGAGCTCAAGCATGTCGGGCAGAGGGCCTCAAGTTTCTGTAAACACCTGTGTTATCTCTACAGAGAAATTCTACTTCTCAAACAGACAAAGGATAAACAGCAGTAGGCAATAATATATGGTTTCCCACACTGTTATTCTCCAGGCCTTGGCATTCCCAGCTGCAAGGCCATTTGATGGAATCTACCATCCTCCTTGCCATTCTTCCACTTTCAACCCTTCCCTCCCCACACTGGCAAAATACTTCTTAGTTGGTTTACATCTGTTGCATAATAA
Organism: Callaeas wilsoni; assembly: GCA_013398955.1. NCBI lineage: Eukaryota > Metazoa > Chordata > Aves > Passeriformes > Callaeidae > Callaeas > Callaeas wilsoni. Next base: position 33,949 of record VWPU01001255.1, on the reverse strand, counting down.
TATGAAAATAATTGTGTTTTTACTATAAATTAAAAGTAAAGAGGATGATACACTGCCTCTAGCTGTCTGCATCCTAATCTCAAAACTGCATCAATGCAAATCTCTGTAGTTACCTGAAATACTTTGATCTGTTAAAAGTGCTTATATTCCTCCTGTCAACATTTATTTCTCCTTAAAAATCTTTCTTTTAAATCTAGAAATATTTCAATAGTAAGGAATAGGAAAGGAAAAGGAAAATGACAAGTAAATATTAGAGGAGATCATTAATTATGCATAAACTAGGTAATGCTAAATTCAAAGTTACACATGACAACTTTAATTCTAAACTCTCCTATAAGTTCCTGACATTCCCTTTAACTGCCTGACTATACACTCTGTCTTAAATAATTTTTCACAGCTTCAGAGACACCACCTATTAGTAAGACAAATACTTTCTATCTATAACCTATACAGCAAACTGTCTATACCCAGCTTCCTGCCACTCAAAATACCAAAATACCAGAGAACATCTATGGCTCATGTGCCAAGCTGAGTTCACTACTAACATCCCCTGAGAGAGTTATGAGGATGACAGTTCCACTGCTAAAAGGAATTACATGTTATACAACCATTAACTTTGATAAGGAAAAAAAAGTCTTGGAGAGTAGTGGGGCTTTTTTTCTAGGAAAGACATCAAACTAATGCCAGTGTCATAACAGAAGAATAAGGCAAATATACAAGAAACAAAATATTACAGGATGTATTAAGTGCTCATGAAAACAGGCAAACTCTGTTTCTCTCCTTAACTTGAGAAACAAACAGAAATTTAAAGCAACTGTACAGTACAGGACAGTTGTATGTACAATTTTAGAGATACTGCAATTAGTCTGTTTACCATGAAAATACATATGCATATACAGATTTGCACTTGTTTTACACTTGGGTATTTGCAAAGTTATCCAAGCGGCAGCAGCAGCTGCATTCCTTCTGAGCTTAGTACTCCAAATCCTCATGGTTTGTAAGAAAGCCTAAAAATGGTAAGACATTAAATATCCTCTGGATTTTCACAGTCAGTTCTCAGCCAAACACGCGGTGAGTTTCCCTGCTTGCTCTCAGTCCCCTGACCGTGACACCTTGTACACTTGCCATGTGCAAGGCTGTTTCCCTGCCTCCTGCGTTCTTTCAGCTACATGACACTGATTTTACTTTTCTGCAACTTGTATCTAAATCAGAGCTTGAGATGATACATGTTAATACTCAAATATTCACAAAAAAGGATTGAATAATTTATTCTGCAGACCCCCATGTGTGAGAATGGATTTCATCTGTAAAGATAGTTTCTTGTCCACCCTCTATCTCAATAAATAAAACTGTAAACAGTGCTCTTTTTTTTTTAAACGCATAATAGAAACATTTCTTTTGATTTAGTTTTCTCAAATACATTACTTGTACTATAGCTGAGGACTTAGATTCAAAATATAGCTGCATTACTGAAGAAGACAAAAAATGATCCCAGCAGTGGCACATCTGAACTAAAGCAGCTCTCTCCGAAGGACAAAGAAAGTTCTTCACCCGCCTGAGGCTGGATATCCCAGTCTTGCAGCACAGACACACCCACAGAAGACGCACTGGCAAAAGCACACACAACACAGTTAAAACCTACAGAAACATTCTCAAGGATTTCTGCACAGCTACTGAATCATGACTGGATCCTTCAAGAACGATCAGGCTTCAGCAGCAGAAACAAGCAACCAGAGTAAGGAAGAAAGAGCAGCAGGAAAACTCCACCAGCGTGTGGTGCACACAAATAACAGAAAAATATTAAAGCTGCTTTTCCCAAAACTCACCTCAGTGCCACACTCTGCTCTGGGAATATATGACACACCAGTGCCGAGGGAGGCAGAAGCAGGCCTTGTTCATGGTGACTCCATGGATGAAGTCTGAAAACAAGCCAGCTGAGTGCTGCACCGATCCATTTCCCTGCCTGGCATAGGACAGGTAATGCTGAGAAGTTAAAGCTATCTGTATGGTGTTTACTGGCCTCTGGGCTGTGCCCCACTCTGTAACTGAGAGGTGTTTTCCAGGTCAAATGCCACCTCCAGACGTCAACAGGTCCCACTGGTGTTGTAACAACAACAAACCAGAAAGACCCAATGTCCAAAAACTAAACCCTCAAACTCTATGTTGTTGGTTTTTTTAATCACATAAACACCAAAAATAAACTCTGCTGAGGTAGAGACTAACTTGGTTATTTGCTGAAGTAAACTGGACTCCATCAGCTGACTCACTGCATTCCAAGGAACTGTCATCAAAAGAAGGTACTCACACGGGATTTTAAAGAAAGAAAAGTCTGGCTGGAAAGGGTCAGTATTGTTCCCTCAGCACTTGAAGGCCCGCATCTCCATCTCCAAAAGGATGGACAAGATGCCCTTTACCAGAGCTGTTACTGGTCTTAGACAGGAACACCTGTTGACGAAGAGGTTACAGATGCCATTGTCCTGGCAGATGTACCACACGCACAGGAACCAGTGACACCAAGTCTGAAATTTGATTCCAAGGCATCATTCAACTTCTTTTCTGTGTGCTGACACAACGTTAACTTTTGAAGCCTAATTATGATCATTGAGATTTCAATAAACTTACTCCACTGTTGAACAACAAACAGAAACATGTTATCAGGCAGGATTTGTTCAGAGCTGCCAAGGAGACACTTGGCATGTCCCACTCCTCCGTTCCTTTCAGTGGGGCTGTTCCAGGACAAATACGCTTTCAGAAAAATTTAAACAGTCTGGAGCAGCTGGATGCAATCTTGATTCTTACTTAGAAGAGCAGCATACAAAGGCATGTCCAAAAAAGAAACAAAAGCTGTGTGCTCAGGTCCAGAGAATTTACATGAGTGCTGAGGAGCTGTCAGCAGAGCATCCGTGGGAACTCATGGAGAGGAGTGGAGCAGAGAGGACCATTTTCCCAGTGGTTACAGAAAGTCAGACAGGCTCAGTTTTATTATCTGAGAAATGTAACAAATGCCAGCAGCAAGAGGTCAACTAAATACGGCCTTAAAATGATAAATGAGATCAGCAAAATGCACAGTATTGCCTTCTGTTCCTAGAGAGGTAAGAGTTCATGTAATGTTGGCTAGAACAATTTCAGAAACATTCCACGCAGAACACACTACAGGAGGAGATCCCACTGTCCCCTTTCCTGAAGATTTACCAGACACCTCGGCTAGCCTCAGGGAAGTGGGGGATCTAGGTAGAAGAGCTGATTTCTCAGCCTGAAGCTGGACTAATCATTGCCTGTGTCCGTGTGATGAGCAGGTTTAGCTCTTGAGCTGTTAATGGCTTTTAGAGGCAAATCCAAGAAACATGCAACAGGGCAGGAGAGAGGGAGGCAGTAAAGACCAATGAAGATTCAAAACTGAGGGCATTTTGCTATTTAAAGGCTTTCTGGGTAGATGTTCCTCCCAAATTTAATGGAGGAGGTTGAAAAGATTTCAGCAGAGCTATTTTAATCTGTAGCTTTTCACAGAATGCATGCAGGGTATATAATGGTTGGTATATTTAGTTGGTATGGAAGTATTTTGCTGGCACTGGCCATGCAGAGCATTATTAAAATGAAAAAGTGTATTCAATCCCTCTGACCAAATTCTGTTCTCAGTCTTGTCTGAGGCTTGACTAATGTCATGAAGTCAGTGGAGCTGCTTTAAACCAATACACTCTATTACACTTTAGACACTAAGAAATGCTAGCAAGAATTAATTTACTTAATTCAAAATGCATAAAAACATGGCAATTTGTGTTTTTATTTAAAGTATAAAGTATACTTTAATGTATAGCTAATGAATTAATGATAATTAACATTTAACAACTAACAATTATTAACATTAATAATGTATAACTAATGAATTAGTTTAGTCAATGAATTAATAAGCAATGTAAAAAGAAGCAGTAAAACTGAAAACAAAACAGACCTCCAATGCTTTAGATAAAAAAATCCATTTATAATTTCTACAGATTTAATATTTATTTTACAGAAAAATCTGTGAGAACCTCCACAATCTCTCCAAATAAGATACAAAGTCTCTTAATATAAGATAGAATCTCTTGGCATAAGAAACAAAATCTCTTCAGGTTAATTCACTGTTGTTCCGAGCAAGGGCAAACCCCACAATCTTATTATTTGCTTTCTTGGTAAACAGATTAGATCCATATTCAGCTACGGTGTTACATATGCATGTGACAACCGCTGGCAAATTGCTCTGCCAGTGCTTGAGAACATTTCTCTACCAGTTAAAACAATCTTTCCCGAAATAAACACATCTTTTCCGTTATCACAAGCCATAAAGCAGTTCAAGAGCCCTAAAATGATCTTTTCATTAGTTTGAGATGCTTAAGCATCTCAGTACTGAAACATCCCTTATAAGCCTTATGAGACAGGAAGCAAATAAATCCTGCTCTCCCATTCCCTTAACGAGAATGCCTAATAAAAATGTAAACTAATTCTCTTGACTGCCACTATCCTGTCTACGGAATGGAATCTTCCTTTTTCCTTACCATATATTTCTGTAACTTTAAAGCTACAATGTACTTATGGCTGTTTGAGATTACTCAGCCAGTGCCACAAGTTGGCACTAGTTCCTTAACTTCCCTGATTTCTTTTTCCTTGGCTGAAGCCAGACAAGATCACCTGCCTGTTAGCAAATCTATCCTCTTCAAGTCGATACTGTAATAACCTCACCAAAATCCATCCTCCATCAACAAAGCAATCACAAAGCCCTTAGCTTGCAATATTTTCTTGTTGAAGTAAATTTGAATTATCTATTTGATTATAAACATTTATGGGCTTTTAAGCTCAAATGAATATTAAATATACTTAAACTGTGCTTTCCTTCCTCTCTCTGTAAATGTCTCTGTGTCCTCCTAATGCAAACAAATACAGACAGTGCTTCTCCCCGCAACATCTGTCACTGTTAGCAGCTGGGTGGACACTTCTGTCCTCTGTTCTACCTACGCAGAGGTCCTTGCTCAGCCCTTTTCCTGCATCTCCAGAGTCTCTGCAGGGATGCAAGAGCTCAGGCAAGCAACAATCTGCCTGTCCAGCAACAAAAAGAAGAGATTGGAGAATATGAATATTTCAGCTCATATTTATGCCAGACCTAGAAGCTAACCAAGAATTCCAGCGGGACCTCTGGACAATATGAAAAGCTGTTTAAAAAAAAAAAAAAAAAATCCTGAAGCCTCCGACTAAAAGCCAGGAGTTATAATAGAGATTCCAGAAACCCTGGGATGATGCAGAAAAGCAAGTTGTCTGGAGAATGGGTCAGGAAAGAGCTGAAACATGGGCTATTCTTAGACGTGGCCAGTAACTGCAGCTAACTGCAGAGCAGAGCCATGCCACCCACAGCAGCCTTTTACCACTCTCTGGTCTAAAGCAGGATCACAAGACATGTTTCAAGGCAGAGGCACCACGGTGAAAGCTGCCAGAAAGAACATGAAGAAGATGAGATTGTTGGAGAGGTGGGCTGCCTTTCACCACACAGTGCTGGAAGCAAAAGCAGGTTCCTTTGGTCCTGATCAGCCATTTAAATTGCTGTCAAGCCTTCTGCTAGGGAAGCGTTTCTCCAAGCTCCCTCCTGAAAGCTCACATCTTGCCAAGGGCCAAACAGGGAGAATGCTGCCAATCTGCTCTTCCCTCCTGCAGCAGACTGCTGCTCCTGCAGCATGGTCAGCACGTGGAAAGAAGCGCTTGGGCCTTAGCTACCCACGGACACAGAGGACAAAACGATCTTTTAGGTGTGTTTCTGCACACTCTTGTTGGGTGCTCTCCCTCCTACCGCCTCACGTCTGCCAAATCACAGGTTCAGAATGGACTGGCAGGCTTCCAAGCTTGTTCCTGGCTCTCACAGGTAAACACTCACTGCCAAAAGTACTTTCCCTGGAAACAATGATCCTCCCCCTCCTTGTCTCACATCTAACAGGACGAGTGTCTCCCTGGCCACAGAGCAGGCTTCCAGGCAGAGAAGGGGGTCGGGAGGGAGCTGCCGTCAACATCAAGAGAAAGCAGGAACTGAACACCACTACTCCTTTGTGAGTTTGTACAATAGGAATTAGACCACTTAGGAGACAGCCTCAGGCATATTTGTTTACTGTAAGGAGCCTAATGCATAATTAGGCAGAGGGCCCTGCCCTTCAAAGTCCCCCTTCTTTCAGCCTGTGCTCTAACCTTTAGATAAAAAACACACAGAAGAAGAGAACTGAGCGTGTTTTGCCCATGTAATATAAGCAGGTCTGGTGACATGCTGATACTACCCTGTCTCCAAGGAGAGAACAGCAGCTGTCTTGCTGCTTCAACCTCCTGCTCTTGAGTTGATTCACACAGTGTCTGAAAAAAATAAAGCTACAACACAGTGGGTCCGAACTAGGAGACAGGCAGAGCATCTCACACAAGTGTCATTACACTGTTCTACATGCAAAATGTCCTGCACCAACCTCTCTGTCCCTGCACAACTCGAGTGTTTCCTCCTGACAAGCACCAGTTGAACCTTCTGTTTTAAGTAACACTTTTTTTATTAAATAAAAAAAAAAAAAAGGATTTTACTTGAGTATTGATGTTTTCCTGGAGCACTGGAAGATACAAGGCAAGGGAAGAGCTTCTTCTGAGAAACACTCTGCCAGTCTTCCTGCTCCAGGATGTTCCTGTTGTCTTCTCCACACAAGCGCAGGGTGTGGCGGGGGTCCCTCTCTGGGACACTGGCCATCTTGCCTTTGCTGTGTTAGACTCTGCTGTATTCACACAGCTCCTTGTAGGATCCAGTGACAGCTCTGCACTGAAGGGCAGCCTTCAAGATGAGGTTAGGCCAGCTGGTGTTCCCTTACAGTGTTCATGCCTCTGTGGAGCTCTGCCTTTTGGCACTCTCTGTCAGCCTGGCAGCTCACCCGTGCCTCACGCTCCTCGCCTTCCTGCCAGCAGCCCGGGACGGGGAGCTCACTGCAGCAGCACCTCAGCCCTGCTCTGTGTTTCCTAATGCTGGCAGCCACAACCCCCAGTTCATAGGGACAGCAGCTCCCAGAGGAGGCAGGAAATGAAGACAGACCGCCTGGGAGATGCCCACTGCCTGCAAGTCTGGTCTATAGTTTTCAAATATGCACATGACTCCATGTAAGAGCTCGCTGACACCACAGCGACCCTCAGCACAGCCCTGCCTGCACAAGGGCTGAGGCCTGCCTCAGCTCCCAGCTTCTGGCACTCAACGTGACTTTCATCCATGTTCACAGAACAGACCCAACAAAAGTCATCCAAACTGTTTTCATCTGAGAAAACACAAATGGGATGAAATCACTTACAATCATAAAGGTGTGTTTCAGGTGCTGAGGACAAGCCAAAGTGGTTTTTTATTATTGCAACTGATTCAAAGCAAACAGAGAAATTCACATGTCTGGCACTGAGGTAAGACATCAGATCTACTTTATATGATTTCCTACAATGCTGACTTTACACTGGGAAGCTCAGCTCTGTGCAGAGGAAGACAACTTCTGCAGTGATGGCAGCCACGTGTAACACAGATCCTCAAGTCTGCTTCTCACAACCAGTAAAAACTACATTTGTTGCATTTGGCATTTTTCCCACCTTCCTGGAAATGCCATGGTTAAACAGTTGGGTTTTCTTCCAAGAAGCTGTGATTTAAAATAAACACACACAATTTCTTTAAGAAATGAGAACTTAATCCTGATTTCAGCGATCACACAACTGCTAGAGGAACAGCACTCAGCACCCCAGCCTGGCAGACAGACACACAGAACAGTGGCAGCTGGGCAGCCACCTCCAGACACTGCCCATTCCTGCCTGGGGCCTGAAAGGGCCTGATGATCTTCTGGGGTGAGACACCTTAATTCTCATCTCCTCCCATCACCCCAGATACGCAGACATTGCCTATTCAAACACAGGAGCTGCCAAGGAAGGGAGTGAATGAGGAGGATCTGCAGCAGCAGGGGTTATAACCTGCCCCTATGACAGAAGAGGACAGCTCAGAAAGACACTGACTCCTGATCTGACTTTTTATTCCACCACCCATCAAGATTACAGCCCAAAGCATTCAGTGTACTGTGAATTTGAACCCCCTTTGGGTCATTTCCCATTTATGTGCAGTGCTAATGAATTCAACAGCTGCAAATCAGGGAGGAGGAAAGGGAGTTTGAGATCTATGACTGCTTCATCTGGCCTACGCCTGCATTTCTGGCATATGTGTGAAGTGCATCCAGATCACACTCTCTTCACTGTAGACAGGGACCCCAGGAATTGCCTGCATCATGTGGAAAATGTACTTAATTGACTTCTACCAAGGACAAAGTTCCTCTATAAGACATTCTGAAAGGGGTATGTGCTACCATCCTATGCAGAGTAGCAGCCTGAGCTCTGTTTCCTAATTATGTCTGACCTGCAGAACATCAAGACAAGCTATCCAGATCTCTTTTTCAACCAAGCAGGAGAGCCATTAGCTAGTGCAGATAAACTCTTCAGTGCAAAAACTGTCCTTCTGGAAATGTCTTTGTTAGGATTAGCACAACAGGGCCCCTGAGAAGTATCCCAAGTAAAAAACCAAAAGGAAGTATTTGTAGTGTTGAAGAGGCCTGTACAAACAGACAGTGCAAATGAACAAGAGCCCATGATGCCTTTCAGCCCTCTTACTTACTGGGTAGTGCTAGGGTTTGCCCATCCTTCTCCCACATGTGAGCTCAGAGACACTCCTGCCCTGAGCATTACACCCTTCAGCACTTACTGATGACAAAAGAAGGTGCAGTTTACACTTACTTTTACAGCTCCATTAAAAGGTGACCTGCAAATAAAAAAAAAAATCAAGCACATTTAGTATTATGTGCTGAATGCCCCCAAATAAACAGGATTAAATGAGCATTCAGCCCTCATGTAAAATTTAGGTGAAAAGACTGGCACTGAATGTGTACTTTGATTTTATGCTCATGAAACACAGTCCTTCCAAACAGCAACGTTCTGAGTAGCTCCTCACAACTACTGGCTACACATTTCTGCCCCTCAGCACACTGGGATGGAGGTGTGGCAGAAATATTATCCCTCTGAATGGCATATTTCTGAAACTGCTGCAAGAAAGCTGGCAAAGCGAGGGGACAGCAGGCAGGCCCCAGTTCCCCTGCTTTCTCTCTCCTACCCTGCTCAGGCACCAAAGCCTATGCTTTCCAAATGCACTGACCTGACACTGGGCTACACCCCGTGTGCAGGCACTGGGGGATTAGACATCTTTGAAGATGAGGTTTTGAGGTCTGGTACAAATATTAGCAGTGCATTGCACAGCTACAGGTAGAGCTTTTCCCTGTAAAATAATGAACACAATAGCTATTTCCCACTTGCAGTCACCATGCTGGTTTCTCCCTTCTTTCTGTGTTTGGCCCTGCTTAACTGACTCCCCTCCCTCGGACCCAGCTCAGGAAAGTGTTTCTGCACGTGCTTAAAACCCAGTGACTTCAATGGGAGACAAGCACGTGCTTCAGTACTTTACTGGCTGGGGTGTTCAAACGAATGTATACCTTTCTTAGCAGTGCTCTTTTGTACCAAATTTTGTACCTTTATTATCAATTACCCAGTATAAAGTGATGAAAAATTAGCCTGTAAGTGATTTGATCACTTTATAGCTAGTCACATTATTCTGATTTGAGAACATATGGATATGTAAAAGAAGATTAAGGGTTTTCCTGTCCTGGTGTTCTTACACTGCTTCTCCGGCACTCGTGAGGAGGCTGTTAAGCATCATGCTGCAGTTCTCAAACAACCTTGCTCTCTCCCCAGATCTTATTTGCCATTTCTCTGAAGTGAGGCTTCACAAAGAACTACCTTGACCTACAGAAATACACTGCAGAGGTTTCCAGAAACTGTTCAAATAAAGTCTAGCACCTAATTTTAAATCTCTTTTATAAACAGAAGCTTTGGTGACCAACTTTCATCAAAATACAGTCTGGTACATGCTTACTGTTTGTTGGTTTCTTTAACTTGGCTTTTTTATTCCTGATTCTTTTGCGACATATAAAACTGCTTTATAGGTGTCCAAACTGGTAATGTAAATCCTCAACCACAATAAGTAATTCTCCTACAACTAAGATGCTACCATAAAGTCTTTAAAAATACTGTTTTGTAAATACAAGTGTTAAAACAACTAGAGGTGTTGCACACTCTCTACATCTAAATGTATAATTACAGGCAAACATTGACATTATCTAGAAATATTATTTAAACTAAGAAACAAAACAAATGAGTTATACCAATTCCTGTGAACAACAATTCTTTAATCTTTGGTAGACTGATAAAGACATCTGCAATGGGTTAAGAAAGAATTTAAAAATAACTATAATGTCAAGCAGGAGATCTTTTAAATTAAAAGTGCTAGTGAACTAAGAAAAGGGAGTAGGTTATGCCAAATTCTCACTTACAGTTTAAAAGAGGCAGATGATGGAGCTGAACTGAAAGCACTGAACAAAAGCTGCTTGGTTCATCATTTCTCCTTACCATCCTCCCTGAATAAACCCACCTACCCGATGTCTTTTTGCTTTCAGCCAAGTACACTACTGATATGAAAGGCAGGTTTCCTCCAGCCTTGCCTGGGAAAAAGCACACCAGAGAACAGTGTGCAGGCATGGTCATGCCCCACATGCAGGCACAGCAGTGTCATGTTAGTGCTGCTGCCAGAGCATGACTGACCACTGACAAAACAGAGGAAACCTGCCAGGGAAAAAAGAGCGGCATGGTGTCTAAACCACAAAATAAACAACAGAACAAAAGCCCCAAACAACACTTTTGTTTTATTTCATGTTGCCTGTAATAACAGTGGACATCATACTTTAGAAAAACATGCCATACCAGGAGCTTTCTGTAAAGTAATACTGGCAGTGTTTTGTTGCCTGTCTGCTCTGGCATCCTCCAAGCAGTCCTTCTGCTAATATTTCAGCGTACCATTAAAAGAGGCTAATTGTGTACAAAGAGAACTGTGCATGAAACAGCAGCACTGGCTGAGCCTTGGTCCCTCAGCACAGCACTTCAAGGAGTGTTCAAGCAAGCCAAGGAAGAGCAGAACCACAGCAGAAACTACAGCACACTCACTACTTGCTTAAGAGCTGCAATGGGTAGAAGCAACACTTCAATGCAACACCCTCTCTTGAACAATTAGAAGGATGATTGAAAGGGGAAAAAAAATACCTAAGACATACACACTGAAAGATTTAAATGTTTTTAATTACTCTACAGATTTACATTAATTTAATCTATTTTCAGACTCTCAGCTGTTAGACTACTAGGCAACGCCATCTAGTGATGCTAGGTGAAAAAAATCAGGCTCCGTTCTTTGTTGAAAAGGTTCACTCTTGAAAAGGTTCTCTCTTGCAAAATCTGTTTTTGTGGAACCACAGTATCAAGAGGTGAAAATATTTCAGTACCCATGAGCATTTGCAAACCTGCAGCATTAACGTTGCAAAAAGGTCCGAGCCATTTTAGCTATCCTGAAGTAACTTACAGAACTGACAACACAGAAAAGCACACAACGTGTAGTGTTGCAATGACATCAGGATACAGGGCAAAGCCCAATAAATGACCTCCAGATTTGGAAAGACCTAGAGATATTATTTGTTGGATAAAATAATTTACCTAATTTTTGAAGACTTCTGTTTGTGTATGTAAAATATCTGCTTGAAATATGTTATCCCAGTCTTACAATTTCAAAGAAAAAGAAACCCCTGTGCGGGTTTAAACTTTCTTTTTTCAGTGGTGGAACCAGTCAGTCATCTGCTGGTGATAGCTGTGAGCTGTAATTAGCTTCTGGTGGAAATTGCCAGCAGATGCAACTTAAAGTTTAAGTCAATTGGCTCTGCTTCCTCCTTACAAGAAAATTGGCATTTCAGGGCTGCATTCCAGCGTGATGGATCTGAGAAACCAAAGCTAATTTGACAAGAAAGGGAAGTGTCCCTTTTCCTGGTCTGCTTTAACCCTGAACATGCTGCATGTTCCTGCTGAGGATGTATCATTTTTTCTTTTCTTTTTTTTTTTTTTTTTAATCCCCAAAGAAAGTAGCTATGATTATACAAGAACTATTCCACTGAAGAAAGGCCAGTGTTTACTCCCAATTATTGAAATCACAGCTGTGGAGATGGGAGAGGGAGAAGCTGCAAAAAGTCAGAAATGGTGAACAAAGTCAGCATGTGAAACAGGACTTGGAATAGGAAGCACAGCAAGCTTAGGCACATGAAAAGCCAAGCAAAACCCTGAAGCAGCAGTACTGCAGCTGGTCCACACTCAGTCTGAACACCATCGGCCTGTGACAGTTCTGCGCTCTGGCTGCACCACACTGCACCTTTCAATAGTTCCACAGCAAATGCAGCGCAGGTATTTGCTCTCACCCTGCTCTGTGGCACACCCTGCTTTCCACCAGCTTCCTGCATTTGATCAATATTTCATTATTTCAACATTCAGGGCTTTATCAGCCTGTAGTGGTGTATAGGCTGTGCATTCTTGTGACCTGTCCTGATCATGTCCTCCTTCATATCCATTGTCAAGTAAGTAGTGAATGTTCAGCCACGAGGAGTAAGTGGCAGCACTGCTTTGCCAGCTGGCCATTGTACAAGCCTTGCTGGGAGCTAACATCCTTGTATCTAACTCCCAGAGATCTTTGAAAACCTCAAAGAGTAAAGAAACTTCACTTTCCCAAAGCCCCCATTAATTTGCAGTGACCACATCTAACACGTAAGCATTTTTCAATCAGAGGATATCTATTAACTGAGTGTTGGAATTACTCTTCAGAAATAACAACTTCTTAACAAATCAAGTAAACATCTACACCTCCATGTCAACAGCACATGTGCACACCTGCCTTATGGAACCAGGCAGCATGAAGAGAGGAAGGGTTTCTGGCACGCTGCCTTTCAGCACCCACCTTATCTGTGTACCACAAAACTGAGTTGGTGATGTCTTCACACTCACCAGAAAGTAAAGTGATTTGAGATACGTAAGAAACTCACACACAAAACATGCTAAATACAGCACTTACACAAAAGCTTAATGGACCAATAAGGAGTTTTGTCAAGGAGAAACTCAAGCGAAGTGGCCTTTTTTTTGACTCTGGATAGACTGGACACATCGTAAACTACTGGAATTATGCAGATAATTCTACAAAAAAATGATACTAGTGACTGTTTTGATGCATTTCCTGAGGAGGCATGCAGTGACAGCACAGCAGAACTGTCACAACCACTCTCACTCCAGCTGCCCCATATATGTACAACTCTCTTCTGAATATCTTTGAATACCCACTTTGTAACTCTACTTTAACAGGTCAGCTTCTCAAAAAGATATGTTAACAGGAGATTATTTACCACAATTTTTCTAGCAGATTAACCAGAAAAAACATACGTGTGCATGCTTGAGCATATTATCCTCACACAGTATTGGATTTTTCAGAAGGTTTAAGAGCACTCTTATGATTTTATCTCCTTTAAAAAAAAAGCCCATTTTAATATCAAACTTCTTCCAGCATGCTAGGTGGCTTTAGCTAGATGGGATCCTTTCCCCTCCAATTAAGAAGAAAAAAATCCTGTAGATCTAATCCTGCCTATAAGATAACTTGTTCTTTCTCCTTTTTTTTAAAAGTTAATCCTTTCTACTTAATTATAAATTTAGTGTTTTGCACAAAAATGGGGTCTTTCTTAAGCGCTCTTCTGTTCTGTCTTCCCCTGAACTGCAAAGCTGTTTCTCACGACTTTTATCATGTCTTTTGTGTTAAACAGTTATTCTTCCTATTAAACAAGCAATAGAACAAATCTTGATTTCCTCTTAAAGCAGTGGAAAAGCAAAGTTTCTGCCAAAAAATCTACACAGCCGAGATCGTTAGCTAATGTACCTTCATTGCTCTGAAGGCTAAAGCAGTTTGCACACAGGAATCCATCCAGGAGCTGAAATTCTCTGAGATAAAAGCTCTTCAGGGAAAAAATGAGCAAGATATTAATATGGGTACAAAGAGAAGCAGGTAAAACTGGACTCAGCCCAAGGATTCCCCGCACACTTAAGTGCTGTGGAGTGCTTTGCCCTCCAATATCCTGGTTTCACACTGTGTGGCTCCCTCCCCCAGGTGCTGCGGGGTGGCAGGACACAGATCCAGCCCTGCCTTAGGTCTTTCCCGATGGAAAGCAGGCAGCTGCCAAACCAAATGTGCTGTGTACAGCATCTGCACCGTTCTCTGCCTCTCTGAGACACCATTCACACAAACCTCAACATCATCTTCACCCAAAGTATCCATTTGGGCAGAAATATGGCTCACAGGCTCTGCTATTCCTTTTGAGATCTCAGCTCAGTTTCTGTATGCTTGCTCTTTTCTAACGGCAGAACAAAGAGAATATTTGGCTTTAAAAACGTCTTGGAAACTAAAAATGAAAAATTGCATGACAAGTGTACAGCTTTAATTACATCTCTCAAGGGGACGAGATAGCATTTCTGCATCCCCATCTTGTCTTCTCTCTGCCCTGGAAATTCCTAAGATGATCAGAGGTACAAATGTTCATATTTGTAGGGGGAAAAATGACCTACATTACATTCCTAGCAGATCATGTAAATAACAGGATGTAAAGTCTCACAGAATTAGTTTACATTTGAAACATTTTCAAAATATTGTTTTAGCTGGGTATAATAGACCACCATAAGATGTGACACACAGCAAACACAGGGCTGCAATTAAACAGCTGGCAAACAGCCAGAAAGAGATAAAGGCCCAGGCTGTCACTTGCTAGACAATATATATGGCTATTTTGGCAGCCAAAATGAATGTGATAATTGAGCCATGACACATTAAAAAGGCACACAATTTCCAAGGAAAGAGTTCCTGAGCACTAAACAGGGAGTATCTATAGAGTGCTTACAGCGAACCACAGTTCATGAGTAATAACCAGACCGGACTGATGACAATTCAGCGGTGCCAAGCCAACCTTGTCTCATGCACTGCACCACTGTATGCACTTATTTACCATCAGACACAGAAATACGGGAGTGAGGCCTTCAGAAACAAAGGGAATCTGAAGAATGTGTGGCACTGACTCGAATTGTTCCTCTGCATGTTTTTTCTATTAATAAGGATTTTATACAGTAGCATTTCTATCTCCAGAAGTCACAGTACACTCGATTTCACTGCCAACATCCAGAAAAGGCCCAATCTATACAATTTGGTTTTAAAAATAAAAATATACAGTAACACATGAAGAGCAAACAACTCTTCAAAATCATACTTTTGCTATAAGGAAAAATGACTCTTTTGTTTAAGACACGAAGAACCTTAACACTGACAACAATAGCTGTTTGGAAGACAAAGTCCAGGAGCTTTTCTAGTGTTTCACTGCATGTTTTATTAAATAACCTAAGGACACAACAAACAAACAAATGTAGCAAATGAAGACACGGTTTTAAGTTAACACCCAACAGCTATATAAAGCCTCCTATAAAAGTACTCCATCAAATGAACATGCTGACATCAATTGCATTTCTTTCTTGAGTAAAGGACTTGAAAGCCTATACGCTGTCAACCCCCAGCCCATTCATTCACTAACCTCCCACGAAGTGTAGGTACTTCATGATCTAAAATTACACTTATATAAAAGAAGGTTAAATTTAGGCTCTGTTATAGGAAAATCCCTATGAAGAGTTTACTTCCTCATCTTAGTCTAAACTTAACCACATTAGAGGTTTATTCAAATAAAGAAATTGCATGTGTAGCTTCCCCAATCAAAAGGTGCAGTGCATCAAGAGAGCTTACAAAAAGTGTAAGAACCCACTTGTGGATCCATTCACACCAGTGATATCTAGAAGACAATTGCACAGCTCTCCATAACATCAATGCCAGTGAACCACAACTGACATGAGGGATACTGGCAAAACTTTTGTAAATGATCCCCTGTACTAAGCATCAAAGAAAGAGAGGAAAAACTTTTGAGACATTAAAACATTACTCTTCAATGTAAATTAATTTCTTTTCTCAAACAAAAGCATCAAAGTGCTCTAAACCATTCAGATTTGCTCAGAACAAACTCCCTAGCCACCTCAAACATCCAACACAGGCTTCCAAATCCAACAGCCAGAGCAAACTGGCATTGCCACACTGGGCCAAAATAAAGAATCACCATCAATACTTGACTTTGTACTAAAACCAGTACAACTGCAATAATTACATAATCTCCTTTTACAAAATTATCTTTAATGGCTATGATAGTAACTTCATTAAGTGTGAGTAAAGGAAATGGAAAGGCTTAAAGATGAGGTCAGAACATGCACTTTTGGCTGCTTCCTCAGGAGATGCATCAAATATGTTATTGATGTCTAAGGAAGAGCAGACTCTTGAGTGTAGCTGCAGCCCCCAAAAGAAAAATTACATCATGACACGCATTTTTCTGACCCACAAATTAGAAGAAGCGCAAGGGGACAATTGCAAGAATAAATTAGTTGACCCTCATCTAAAAATTTCATACTATTGCATGTATAAATGGCATATTCTAATAGTGAAATACATTAAAGAAGCATAGTCTTTAATTTTTTTTTGTCCCCAGTACTGCAGCAGACACACAGGCATATTTATTCCACAGGCTCTGTCAAGTGATGTTTAGTGGCAGCTGAAACCAGGCCAATTCACACTCCCTTTGGAAAAGCATTTAAACACACACAGGGTTTCCTGGAAAAGGTGAGAAAGGCGTGCTTTCTCTGACTCAGGGCCACAAAGCAGAAAGGCAGTAATTAAAAATACAGAAACAAAAGAGGAATGAAGAGAAGTAAGTCCCAGTTATTTAACATATATACTTGCCCCTTGCCCAAATATCCTATGAAATTTCAGTAAAAAAAGAGTTTTTTCATGGATCTTGTATCCATCCTGATTGTGAACAGTTACTGAAAGAGTTTCACGGAATTAAATTGCAATCAAAAATTAAATTTTCATATAGGTTAGGAGAAAGTAGAATGGAAAACTGGTTTAAAACTAGAAACAAACACACTTAAGTAGCTTTGCAGTATGAGAACCTTCAAGGACTGTGAATAAAACTGTGTCAGGCAGAAAAGGAAAGACTGAGTAACTCTGATGAAGAGGAATACTACAAGTAGGTAGTTTATTTACACCTACCAGGGAATCACAGAGTGTTTCTTGTTATGGCTACATTAACTCAAATCAACCTTTGGCCACTAGTAATGAGCTGTAATTGCAAAAGAAAATTTGGAAATACAAAGAATTATAGGAAAACTTTTTAATCTTCTGCTGCATAGAGTAGTAGCTGTAAAAAGGTGTGTCCCAGTATAAAGTAAAGCACTTAATCCTCCCCACAAAGCAGAATACCCTGGAGCAGATAATAACATTCTCTGCAAAGTAAAGCCTCTATTTATTTATACTGTCACAGTTTCCAAGTGTTTACATTTATTCAGTAAGCCAAAAAATTACTCAGACTTATTTTTTCCTTATATTTAACATATAGAAGAACAGCAAAGCTCTGAACACCTGGACCATAATTAAATCTATAATTCATACAGCAGCATGAAGATTAATACATAAATTAACTCTACCTGCCAGAAGAATTAATAATATCAGGAACAACTTACTACAGATTCCAAAAATGAGAATAGAAAGGTTTTATAGTAAAGCTTCTGTCTTTCAAACTTCCCTCAAGAAAATCTTTTTCCCCAAATTTCTATTCCAGTGGTGATCCAGACTCCAACATTAAAACTTTAGAGGCTAGGAAAAAAATCAGAGAAACTACTGAAGGACTGAGAGATGCAGTGCCCATTAGCACAGCCACTGGAGCCACACTACAAGCAGAGTGTGGCTGCACCACCAGCACACTGGGCCCAGCACTGTTCCTCGCCAGAAGGAAGGGGTGCCCTGGCTTTGTGCTGCACTGCTGGCTCTGGAGCAGAGCTGGGGTGCCCCAGGAACACGTTCACTCCCAGCAGAGGTTTCAGCCTCTCAGGAACACATGCAGCTGGTGCAATTTCCAACTGCACCAACACTGCAGTTTATCCACCCACCCTAAGACAGAACAGCATAATGGGGTGTTTCTGTGTCCTGCTCTGCATCCAAACTGGACAAAAGCCAGGCGCTGGCTTGCACCTAGCTAAGAGGCTGTAGTTACACACTCCAGCAGTGCCAGGATGACTCATGGTGCTTTGCGCTCTGCCAGATGACTTTGAAGGGAACAGAGAGTCGCATATGGAAAGCACAAGCAGATGTAGCGCAGCATCTCTCGGACACTCGTCAAGCGTCCACTGCTTATGGCATCTACTGCAAAGCTAACCAGAGCTGACCCCTCGGGCTGTGATCAGTGACCAACTTCAGAAAAAGATCAACAAAATTACTTTCAGAAATAACATTCAGTGCACTGCGTGGACTGCTCACTGCACAATTTAGTGTTGCCTTTTTTTTTCTTCATTCAGGCTTCAAAGGTCAATGGCTCTTTCAAAGTTAACAAACACGAAACTGTTCTGGGCATAAATGGATTTGGACTAAGACCTGGGGCAATACAGTCTCTCATAATTACCTGTTCTTCACACACTTTCAGGAAGCAGAAAACCGAAGAGATATTTCTATTGGTGCAGCATTATTTTTTCAAACAGCACTCTTATCTTCCCACCTCCTGAAACCAGCTGCTATCACACTGGTGGGCACGTGTCATCTTTACTGGAAAGCTGCCCAGCCTGGATGGATGATTTTAGCAGGAAGGTATCCAGCTCATCTCAGGTGTGGGGAGAGGTGTGTTCACCGTCAATCCTGTCTCCTTACTTGGATGTTTGAAAACAAAAAGAGAGTGCAAGCACAGCTGAGTCTGACAATCCGGATAAGAGATTTTATTTGTATTTATTTTTCCAAGGTCAGAATCTGGGAGTAAAGAAAAATTAAGCACACCAACTTGCATTTGTCAGAAAAAAAGAGCAGAGTTACCAAAATCTCTCTTACAGTCCTGCCTGAATGAAAAGTAGGCACTAGCTGTCTACAGCAAAATTATGAAGCACAGCCTGCAGAGAAATTCAGAGGCTATGTAAAAAGCATAAATAGCACCCAGAAGGATGAAAAGTCATTTATCAGAGTAGTACAGCTCACATCTCTTTCCATTTCCTCCATTCCTGACCTCTTCTCTAATTTCTAGTAAGGCACTCTGGTCACTGTACAGGAATTTTGCCAGAATGCCCTTTATACCTGGGAGAACCACATGGTGCTCAGCCTACAATAGCTGTTTTAGTATCGACAGCCACTACTGTTAGCTTGCCTTCTAACTGATAAGAAATTACTTTGCTTCTTCTATTCCTAAAACAAAAAAACCCCAAGCAGTTATAACAGAAAAAAAAAAGACTTTAAATAATGCTAGTCTGTGGTATTACCATGAAAAATAAACCAAACAAAACACTTGAAAGTAAAATGCTTTCACTGCATTTGTTTTCACAGAACCTTGAAAGTAACTGACTTCTCCACATATGGATCTATTTAAGGTTTGTTACTCTGTATTATCAAACAAATCACTACTTTGTTTTGATGATGTCCCTTTCACTTCAGAAATTTGCTTCTTTCTTAAAAAAACAAGTTGTGGTGTGTTTGCTCTCGTCTAACTAAGTACACCACCTGGAATGTGGCTTATAAAAAAAAAAGGAAGAAGCAAACCAAACTCAAAATACACATCAGCCAGGTTGCTACTGCAACTCCTCACACTATCCCAGCAATCCAAGACTCTGTGGAGGAAGGGGAATGTGGCACTAGGCATTACCTGGCTGTACAAAACTTGTATGGATATCGTACAAAATCTCTACTCCAGACAAGAAACACTTTTGAAGTCATTGACTGTGCTTCAAATAGTTTATCATGTGAAGACCACCCTCTCAGATTAATGTTTAATCATGCTTGTAGAATTTTAGGTTCTATAGTATTTCTACCTTTTGCATAAGAATCTATAGCACTTGAGCAATGCTTAATGTGTAGTAGGCTGTGCTGTGTAACTTAGATCACTTAGATTTGCTTCTGTGTGAATATAGCCTTAGAGTGTTCAGTGCAAGTTGATTTTAGCCTCTTAAGACCTCTCTTTGCATTAGCTTTATAGAAATCAAGCCAAAACTCATTATTTTCCTTTTAAGTCCAAAGCTCTGAACAGAAAACCTGGTATTTGCCAACAGGGTGTTGGTTCTCTGGGCCCTCAGGGAGTCTGTAGAGGGAGATGTTGCTAAATCTGTAACGTCCAACTACAGCTTTTGCCATTGATATTAATGAAGTAGCTGCAGACATGCCCGAGGTATCTATGAACACGTTAGGACAAGCACTATGCACAATGAAAACACAGAGCTCTGTGTCAGCTAACCATCCCTGCACCACTTCACTTGTCCCTGGGATCCTCCAGCCTGGATGAAGTCTTCGATACCAGTTAGGATACCGGGGGAAGGACAAACAACAGCTGAAGTATTAGCAAACCCCAGGCAGTGGGGTTTGTTCATCAGAAGAGGAATCTGCCCACTGTCTGGGGAGGAATCTGCCCACTGTCTGCCACAATAGCAGCCCTCACAGCAAGAGCCACCATCAGCTGAACATCTCTCCTACTGCAGCTATTGATCTATTGAAACGCTTTCCCCACCCCTCAAAACCCACTCTGCTCAAAGCATTTACAGCATAAATGCTTTACTGAAATTGCAAACAAAAATAGCTTTCTGCTGCTAACCTTTCCTTACAGAAAGGAGAGCACCCATGTTTCCATTTGTCCAATGAAATCTGACCAGCTGATGCTCTACCGATTCACTCTGACACATTTTGGTGACTTCCATGTCTAGGCCTCAGAGTGAAGCGATAACCTGAGCTCAAACCTAAACCCCCTCACTGCAGCTTCAAGCTCAATGAACTGAGCCAGCACTGACTGAGAACGTTTGGCTTTATGCAGCACCTGTACTGCTAACCCAGTCACAGGGTGGCCTGAGAGCTGGGCACAGCTACCTTTGCTCAAGCTATGTTAAACAAGCTCCCAAAAGGCAGGCTGGCTTTGCACTGAATGAGAAGCTTAATTTGCTTACTGATTTCCTGCCTTGCCACTGAAGCTACATGAAGGGTTTCTGGCAAGGGAGGAACTCACCTCCAAGACAACTTGTTGTGAATCCCTGAGGCTGGCCTTTAGCTTTGCCGTCTGTTCTTTGACTTTGCTGGCTACCTTCCCAGTGCCTGCACCCTTCTGCATGCCTCAGAGAGGAACTACTCAAGTTTATAGCAGCATTAACTCATCAGCGGGAAACCTGCCAGCCTGCTTACATTTTCACTACAATCGTCTGAGCTCTGATTCCAAAGGGTGCTTCAAGACAGGATCCATGGTCACAGACAGTACTACACAACTGCTTTCTGATGTGCTTGGATCCATTTGGGATGCTGGGCAAGATGCATTAGTGCTTGCATATCTACTGCAAACTGCCTCTCCGAAAGGACAAAAATGCCCCTTGCTTTTGTTTAGCTCAGTGTTGGAGATACTCATGTGCCTGTGGAACAAACACAGAGAATCCAAGCACAGACCGTATCAAGTATCAAAAATCAAGATCTGCTGCAGATCTACTGTGCTATTTGTTTCTCACAAAGGTAACATCCTTCTGGAGAACTGATGACATGTGCCTAGTTTATTTCTAGTTAGCAGAAGGTGACAACTTTGTGCAATTAAAGTAGGATTAGGTAAAAAATTAAAACAAAGCCAAAACTGGGGGGGGTTGGGGGATAGGCGACAAAGTGGAATAATAAACCAGCAGAAAAATCACAAGACATTTGGTTTTTCAGATTGACAACAGGACAAAATCTGTGCACTGCCAGTGACTTTTTCAATAATTGTTGCTGCTGCTTGGAATCATAGCATCTGTATATCTTCCAGGATGATTATACTACAAGACTCTGATTAAAATACATTTTTTAAATGAAGCAAAAATCACTTCCCTGTAAGCTTTCCTTTAACATTATAATTTAAATCCAGTATAAATGCTCGTTTGGTCAAACTGGTCTTCAAGAGGTCACTTAGTCTATTTCCTTGAAGTAGAATCAACTGTATCCACACTGCTCCTGTCAGTCCTTTGTTTCTTAAAAACCTCTGGCAATGCAGACCCACCACCTTTTGCACGCTGTTATGTCCAGGTACTCCTACATCAATATTAGGTCTTCATTATGGCAATTGAAGTTGCTTTTCATAACTACCAACTCTGGACTAGCAACAATTGCCTTATTTCCTTCGCAGCACCTTTCTTCTATACCCGAAGATCTTTTCCTTCCTTTCCTCCTTCCTTCAAAGCACATGATCCTCAAAGTGGCTACACCTATTGTGAAGAACTGCTCCTCATCCAGTCTTTTCTTCCCCATGGATTAGCTGATTATGCCTACTAAAGCACAGTACCTTGCAGTTCCCATTATTAAATTACATGATATTTTTAAGTTCACTTCCTATTTGTCCCCATCGCTTAGCATTCTAGTCCTGTCCTCCAATGTGCCTACAACCCTTTCCTCCCTACTGTTAACTCCAAATGCAGTATTTATATGCTCTAGGCCAGTATCCTTGTCAACAAGGAAAACATGAATTGCTAGGGACTGTCAGATGGTCCTCTACAGATTCTTCCAACCTGAAAGCGACTCATTGCTAACGACAGGTCACTTTGGTGTTTCATCAAAAAAGTCTTACCCTTCCTTTGTTTCTCAAAGCGATACTTACAGTGGTAGTTTAATCATTGTCAACTAAACTTGTATCTGAGTTCCTAAAATGTCTAGCCAGTCTGTTTTACAGTAAGTGCTACAAAATGAACAAGTGTTTCAGCCACAGAACTAGGTAACGGTATAGTGCACTCTCTGCACAGGGAAAATTAACCTAAATTAATGCAAGCAGGCTGGACTTATTTATCACCAGCAGTTACTGGCTCAAAGTAAGGCAGCAATGTAACGGAACAGCATAGCTCTTGGATAGCTTAATGGTACACATGCTCCTGTCTGAGATGGCAGCTGGATATCCCTGCTCCTGCCTACTTAGCCCTGAACTCAGAAAATATACTCAAGGTATTTTTCATGATCTGTGTATTACCTGTCTTAGCAGAAAATGTTCCACATCTATGCAAACCTGAGTTATACCAGCTCCAGGAAATCTCCATGCATCAGTTTTATAGGAAGTAGGTAATTTTACATAAAGGGTTTGATGTTGTTTAGCTGATTCTCTCGTATCTGCACTTTGGTAAATTGAATTTGAAGTAGGTGTCCCAAGTCTGTACTAGTAAAGAAACTGATATACAGAGACAAGTCAGTCTGAGGGGGAAGCATGCAGTGCTAGGACCTTGCCACACGTACTATTTATCACAAACTAAGTATGACAGGCTGGCAGTGGTGAGCGATGCACAGTTTGAGTGTAAAAAGGAAAAAAAAAACCCAAATATGGCATATTTTAGTCACAGAGCCTGAAGGGCCTCTGTACAGTTATACAAATGGATATACAAAAAGCAGATTTGTCCTTAAGTGTAAGACCCATTACTTGGCATTTTTCAAAAATATTTGCACAAAAATGCCTAGAGAATTGTTTAAAAAACTGGTCTGTCAGGCTTTTCCATTGTTTCCAGATAAAACTTAAGACATAATGAGCATCAGTTCTTTAACATCAGTAGCTGAATGAAAAGCGTTTGAACTATTTCTGCACCTTTAAAGTAGATAGACAACCATGAATTTTTTTTTTTTTCATTTTGACAGTAGTGCTATTGAAAACTAGTGAAATATTTATACAATCTTTGGCCTAACACACAGACACTTCAGAGCAGGTAGGACAGTACTGTGGACACTGCTCACACAAGTGTCAAACCTGCAAATCTGCAGGCATGAAAACTTCCTCCCATGAGTAGATATGTTGATTTGTGTTGCATAACCCTTTCTTAATTATGCCACTGAGAATACTTGCATGAGAAATTCGCTGTGTGGGGGCTGATAAAAAACCTTGGTTTATAGCTTGCAAGAGGTCAATACTAGCAGAGGGGAAAAAACCCCAAAACTTGAGGCATTTTGAGTTAGCGGATCTGTCATCTAGTCTCAACTGAAAAGAAAGCAATTTAAATATTCTCACAATTCAAAACGTTCAAGAGTTACACAATGTTTCACTAGTGCATTTTTTAGATGAAAGTATATTAAATAACAGTTCACTCTAGCTCTACTTAACACTTAAATGTTTTACTGAAATGCCTTTCTAAATTTGCATCATCCCTCTTCCTTAAGCAGTTTCACTCACTACAGGAAATAAGGTAAAAGCCACTCTGTAACCTGAAGGTTGTTACTACAACTGGACAGAAATACAAAAATACAAGATTTCTGATTGCTGTGCTAAATTACACCACTCTTTCCTACTCTGACCTGGACTATAGCCTTCTGATTAGAAAAAGGGAAGGAAGAATGAGAATGGAAGAAAATACTTAGGAGAAATAATTCTAGATAAATCAGAGATGGGCAATACTAACAAGTAGAATTTCAATATTCATTTGAGAGTTACTTCAAACACGTTTTTACAGGAGCCATGAACCCTCTTCATTGTATTTTTTTAACTGTAAACTTCTGTATAAGGAAGGAAGTGTTAGAAATAATTGTGTGGGTTTGTATTCTCAAAACCATTCTGCAAACATCAGCTTTCTTTTCATGTAGAATGCATTTACTGCACTCAGTGGTGACAAAGTGCTGGGCAGGGAGAGACAATAAAAAGCATAACATAAGTGTCAGAAGATACTTGCAAATAGAGTTTGAGTGACGATGGTTTTTTAAATTTTGCTCGTTCAGCTTCAACACAAGCATTTGTGTACGTACTCTTAACATAACTATCTCTTACATACCTTAATCAACTGCTCTTCTATAGGGAACCATTTAGTGTTCACAACTGGGTTTTCACTGCAGAGGTGGAAACTAGAAAAACTGACAATTTTTTTTTTCTCACGGGGATTCAGTATTTAGTAATATGAAGACATTTGCCCAACAAGAAATTAACAGAATAAATACAAAACTGGGGGACTGGGGATCTGAAAAGTCAATAGCTTGAGTGGAAGGAAAAAACATGTACATGTGAACACGGGCACACTCTTGTGCTACTGTATAAAGGCCTACTATTTGACTGCATGCAAAATATTCTTTCTCCTCCTGATTTCATAAAAGCAACAGAACGCCTGGTTTTGACAAAGGGGAGATGGAAACTTACTACATTTGAGAGACAAAGAAATGGATTGACTTATTCATATCCTGGTGTGTGTGGCAAAAAGCTTTGTGTGAACAATGCCTACTCTGAGAGGAAAGAGGAAAAATCCAGCAGAGTTCATTTGAATCACCTATTTAAACCATTTAAGAAAACCTGGATGATTTTTTTTCCTTCTCCCCCCGGGGAGCATTACAGAGTAATCCCAGGAATCTGCTTCACTTTCTGACTGGAGTAGTCACCCCCGTGGCAGAACTGGAGCAAAACACAGCTGTGCAGTAACATCTTCAACAAGCACAACTGTTTGCAGAGTAAACATTTGCCTATAACCTTACTGTAGACAGAGTATGTTAACAAAAGGAATGCTTCTACAAGCTTAGCTGCAGCACCTTCCTCACAAACACAAGGCTGCATTAGCTCAAATCCGGCACTACCTCTGCACGTGGACGAGCCTGCATCACCAGCACAATTGTTCACTGCTCCTCATTGTTTCAGACAGCTCAACTGAAAGAGCTTAAATTGCTGGTCTGAAGAATACCTTCACAATACTGCTTTAAACACATCCTGCAGTGCTTCCACACTGATGGAATAACAAGCACAGCCCGACAGTTACAAACATCTGGATTCATGGGTCCATAACTGAAGCAGTAACAGTGTCCGCCTGCCAGGGTTTTGCAGGCATTCTTTTTTGTGTCAAACTCCAGACCCTGGCGCTGGCAACACTCTGTGGTGTAGAACTGGCCCAAGATGTGGCAGTAATGAAAGGGATAAATGCAGTTCTTAGGAAGCAGAAGAATCTTGTATTAAAACAAAACCCCTACATGTCTTGCTTCCATTTGTTCTTAGTCCACACACTTTGGAGTGTTATTTTAAAATACATCATTTCAAAATTAACTACTCACAAACCATCAACCTACTTGCAAGTCTAGGAGAGGCTACAAACAGCAAAATCATCAGCTGCTACCTTTTGTAGTACTGCTCAAGAAATCACATTACTATGTATTAGCATACAAGGCCTGAAAATAAATAGGAATCAATATCGTAATCCCTATCAAGGAAAATCTTTCCAACAGACCTGTAAGGTCAGGCACTCACTGGCTAGAGGGTGAGACAGAAGAGGGAGCCTTTGGGGTGATCTGAGCAGCTCTCCCTTATTACTAAGTCCCATTTCCCAGGAGCTACGAACAAAGCAAGTTGTTTCTCTGACCAGTGCTCCAAGGCATGTTTTGCCTGGCCTTTCCTCTTTATTTTTTTCTTTTTAACCACTTGCTTTCAAATATCTGATTTTTAATTTAACAAAGAGAAGAGATTAAAGTCAATTTACAGTACAGGATATAAAAGACTTACATTCTCCCGCTTGCCTGGCAAAGATGCACTGTTTCAACTCACCACTTTTTAAACCACATGAATTAAGCTCTGAGTGGGTACACTGAATTTGGTGTTTGCATTCATTTCCTGTAAAGTTTATACTAAAGTGGATTTGTTGTAAAATGGGCTGTAAACTATAAACTAAGGTGACATGAGTGTTATTAAATTGAACTTCAAAAACTTTTCCACAAAGAAGAACAATGATTAATTTAGGAATGGTAATGAGGAAGAGTGAGCAAGGAAAACTGGGAGTACACATTTTTGTTATTGTAGATCAGCAGGGCAGCCAGGAACAGCTAAAGGAAGCTGCTATAAATCACAGCACCCCTGGGAACAGCCCCACTTGTGCCAATCCTAAAATCCAGGAAATACAATGAGTGTTGGAACCAGCAGTGCCCTGCTCCACCTGAGCTGCAGCCTCCAAGTTGGGCAGGTCAGAACAGCAGCCTCAGACATAACCTTAACTACAGAGCAGTGACCTCTGATCGGAACAGTTTTATGCTATGAGTTGAAAATAGTTATTCCAGATATGTCAAACCTATTTAAGAGCATCTCTGCAGCCCAGATTTACCATGCACTACATGCAAAATCTTTGCAGCATTTACCTGAGAGTCTGTAACAGTGGGGTTTGGCACACTTCCATACCTTGAAGTACGTGTAAGTGCTTGGCCACAGTTTGAAACTGAGCTGCCTAAGAGCAATAGGGCCAAGATCTTTTTAGCTTTGCTTTAT
This sequence comes from Callaeas wilsoni, assembly GCA_013398955.1. NCBI lineage: Eukaryota > Metazoa > Chordata > Aves > Passeriformes > Callaeidae > Callaeas > Callaeas wilsoni. Next base: position 6,659 of record VWPU01001255.1, on the reverse strand, counting down.
GCTATTAAAAGCACAAAAGAAATTAAATACAGCACACTGCACCAAGTAGCACAGCTTTGAGTTAAGCCTGCAAAAGCAAGAAAAAATGGGATCAGATACCTGTGTCCTCAGTTTACCTATGTGTCCTAGTGCTACGGTGTATGTTGACAGTAATTGACTTGTTTCAGGCTTTTCTGTTGGACAGGAGAAAACATGAGTAGAATGCAGCACTTAATTTTTCTTCAGCATCTTTAGTGGCTGAAGACTGAATTTAATTTTATTGCTTTTGATGTTTTATCTTTCTTGAAAATCACACCAAAATCACAGGAATTTAGTACTACTGCATGTTAGAGAGTAAAGCTATCAGCATGAAGATACTTAGTTTTTTAGTTGGTATCCCTGAGATGCAGCTCGTATTCACTGCTCACAAACATGACGGCGTGATACATGACATGATTTTTTCAACAGTTCATTGTCCAATTAACAGAATCAGAAATCAATCTTTACTGTTGAGACAGGCAAGCAAAAAAGTACTGTTTAGTCTGTTTTACTGTGCCTGCCATTCTGCTATCCCAGCGCCTAAAATAGAAGCTAATGTGCAGCCCAGGCCTGCTCAGCATACCCAGGAACGGGGCTTTCTTGGGGCTCTCGCATTTTTATAAAGCAGATGTTATAGCAATAGATGTGACTGTGGGAAAAATAACTGCTGGGGAAATCTGCACCTCTTTTGCATGAGAATCACAGTGCAACCAGTTGGTGTCATTTTAAAGTAGCTAAAATCAGCCTCGGGTCACTCCCATGGGGTGATTCTGGGCAGCTGCATTGGCAGGTGAGAAGTGGCACCAGGTATCAGTGTTTAACATGATATGAGAGAGTTCAACATAATCTTCAGTATTTGTACTGTATCCTGTTAAAGTAACATATAACGTTTTATATGTGCCATTACTGCATTTTAAAAATTGCTAATTTTTCATTACTTATGTAACTGAATAACCAGAAGGACTATCAGCATCCAAGAGCATTAGTTGCCAGATGTATTCTTGTGAAGCTTGCAACATGTGGACTGTAAATGATAAGGGTGTGCTCTAGAACTGGAGGAGAAATAACTGCGCATGAAAAACTGGTTTTGGGAGAACTTAGACACAAAGTTTTTATTTTTAAAGCACATGACAATATGCCCAAGTTATACAGACTTTTAAATGTTTTGGGGGTTTTTTTACAAATTCTTTTTCTTTCACAAGAAATGTAATAAAGTAGCATTCTGCTGCTTGTTGCATGATGAGCAATGCAGAGGTGTCATCAGCCTGCTGTGTTGGTCTGTAGCCTAATCTGTGCTACTGTACCCTATAAGAAAGTAAAAGTGTCAACTGTTTCTGCACACAACACACAGCTGCATTTAGAAAGGCTCCTTCTAACAAGTCAGTTTCAATGGAACAGTAAATACTTTGGGCACCAAAACTCTGTTCAAACTGTTTATCATGAAAACCCTCATCTTCTGTTACAGAAGGTTGTTTCTCTTGTAAATATTTTTTTGATTTTGCACAAGGCAAAAATGCACTCATCATAAAGTTGTTACTGAGTAAATCCATTAAATTCCTCTTAAAAATATCTATGGGAACAGAAGCATTGACTTCCTCACCGGCAAAAAATAACATATTTTCCTAATCTCTGTAGGAAAGAAACTTGAATAATTTTAGACATATTGGTGGGTTTTCATCATTCTCAATAGCATTCCTGGGCATCTGGCTGTACCAGCTCACAAGCAAAATGCTCTGCAATACTCTTGTGCTAATATGAGAGGAACATGCTTTCCCAAGGAGCCAAGCACCAGACAGTACTGCAGAGTGTGAAGGGGGAAGCTTCCCTTTCTAAAAGCTGTAACTTGCTGTACCAGAAACCACTACAATTATCTTTTTGGCAACTGTAAGCAAAGCGGCAGGCTTCTGTTTCATTTAAATACTTTCTCTTCTACCATGCCTCTTTGATGGTCCAAACACAAAGTGCAGGACCAACACAGAACTAGACCCCAGTAATGTATTTAAAGTTACCTAAAGCAGATATTTCAACCCAAACCAAACCAAACCCACCACCCCACAAACAAACAAACAAACAAACAAACCTCCAAAAAAACCCAAAACCAAAAACCAAAACAAACAGAGCCACTGACCCTGCATGCAAATACATGACTGCCACAGACAATCCACAGCAGGACAAGATGCCTTCACCACAAATTCAATAAAACACTGCTCTGGTTTAGCCCCTGTGCTCACGGATTAGTTAGACAGAAGAACAGCTCATATTTTATCAAATTCACAAAACATCCACCAAATCTTTCCAACTATTCAAAAGTCAAACAATTCCAACACAGAATCAGAAAGCATTTCCAGCATTTTTTTAAAAACATGTACATGGCTCACTGTTACATGAGTTATTAAGATACCTTCCAGTCAGAAATCTTACTGAAATGCCTCAAATGAAAGCAACATTATTTAAATGTAGCTTTACTGCAAATTTGAACAATAGACGCTCACAGCTAATGAGAATTTTTATGCATCCTTTAAACAAAAGTAAAACATGCAAAAGATTTAAAGAAATCAGCTAACTGTGCTACTATCTAATTTTCCTACAAATCAAGTGCTTCAGTTCTAAACCGTCACTTTAAGACTAAATCAGCCTTCCATGCTTAAAATTTCATTTTCTAAAACCTAGCAGAAGTGCCTCCCAAGTTTGGAACTTCCCTAAAAATAACTCTTTATCAAGAGACTACAACTCTGAGCAACAGACACATAAATTCAGAGGCAATACTTCAGTTTATCTGTTAAACAAAATACTAAGAGAAAGCATATAAAAATCACACACGGTTCTTTACTTCAGAACGAAAAGATCACTCTATAAACTCAGCACTCAAAAACCCAGTCCAAACTACATGCAGACATTAAGTTGAAAGCTTCAGCGTATTTTGACATTCATATAATTAATGTTTCGCGAAGGCAGTGACCGGCGATGAACAACAAACTGAATAGATTTTACTGTGTACATCAATCACTAATGACTACAGCTCCAGCAGGCAGACAAAATATCAAACTTCAGTTTCAAACGTTTTGTACGCTTGTTCAATCTGCTGTATGCAATTTCTGTCTAACAGTCACCCGTCGTAAACACTAAGTTTCCCTTTTGTTAACCTGAGCACATTAATTTCATACCACCGACCACAATTTAAGAAGCCATTACATACCTGCAGTTAGGAGGAGGATCAAGGGTTATTTCAGCTAGCTCCTTCTGGATTCTGTTGGTGAAATGAGAACAGACACAAAGCATTTGAGATAGTCTATAGAATAAATCAGGGAATTACACTGCCCTCTACCACCATGCAGTTAAATGCAAGATTGGCTTTGCCTTCAGTAATGCTAACATGGCTGCTTCCTCTTTGTTCTCAGAGGCATAACCCAAATCCCACAGCTGAGAAACTTTGCAGCTTTTTTCCTGCTCCACGCTCTATGTAAACAGAGCACTTACCGCTGAGCTGGGTAGAAATTTCCCACAACTATTCAGAAAAGTAACTCTTTTTCACATCCGAGCACTTTTTACCAGGGAGATTTTCTTTTCAAGCTAATATGCAAATGAGGCAGGGGGGGAGCCTGCACAGGCAGATTTGACAATGACTTTAAACCAGAGCTACAGGACCCGTGACTGAGGCTCAAGTGAACTGCACTGGCAGCAGACACGCTCTTTTCACAATATTTTACCTACTGCTTTGCAGTGTGTTTAAAAAGTGGATTTGCAGATCTGCCAGGCTGTCTCTGTTACTGGAATAATCTCTCTGGATCAACTTTGCTTCTCTCCATACCTTCTGCTGCCTTTCCTCCTGCAACCTTATACAGTAGCTGTATTAACATTATAAAAAGTGATACAATAACTTGAAATAATCTGTGCTTAGCTTTACTCTATTACACCCATTTACGAGAAGTTAAAATTTGAAAAATAAGTACTAAAAACTTCCTGTCGATTTAAGTTTATTCAGGTACATAACAGGTGCAATTTCAAAATACGCGTTAAACTCCTCTTAAAAATATCAAGTAAGACCTCTTCACAAAAGGACCCATATGAGCAATACTGTGAATTTCATGCAAATAGCATGTATTAAAAGATGAGCTAACAGACACTGCTCTGGATGTTCTTGCATTAATACCAAAAAGTTCAGTCAGCCTAGTGAACTATCTGAGATGTATGGAACTAGACTCGCAACAATTAAGTGAAATAACAACAAGATGGTAAAACTCAGTGTCAAAAACCTGTATCTCAGGCTTGTCAAATAAAGACAAGTCATAACAAACCACAAAGGCTACACAGTAGTTGCAAAACTTTTTTCTCTTTAGCCAGTCCTGTTTCAAAGGGTTTCTTTAACAAGTTCAAAAGTCATCAAAGCCACCCCGTCATTCTCTGCAACAATTTTAACATATTTCAAAATGAATTTACTAATTTTAAGTCCAATACAAAATTACTAAAGTGTTCGTAAAAGTCAGAACTCATGCTGAATAAGCAAAATTTGAAGCTACTACAGCTATTTTACAACTTTTCTTACTACAGAATACTTGTAAATGTTTGCAAGGAAAAGCAACTCCAGGGAAAGAACTGGAAAGTTGTTTCATCTCCAAAGACTGCTGGAATTAAAGAATTTAAAGTTTGAGCATTTCACACAGCTGATCTTTGAGAAAACTACCACAGTATACCTCTTGAGAGCCAGACTGCCAATAACCTTATATGCAAATCAAAGTGCAACTAATGTAAGTAAACAAGGTTTCTGAAGATTCTCATATTTAAAGGTAGAGGCTACCTGTAGAACATCATGGTTTAAATCCACAGCTCCTGAGGGAGAAAACTCACTTAAGTTTCTCCTAAGAGAACTGCAGAATGAACCCATTCTTTCAAGGTGTGTAAAGCTCTCCTGTGCATCATCATGAAAAGCTCTCATAAGGCCCAGAGAAGCCACTGGGGTTTCGTGACTTCTTTTAATTAGAGAGCATTGCCTGTCATCAGTCTACAGACCATAATAAAATACTCCAGGAGGACTCCACCCTATACCAATCAGGCATGGAAACCTAACTCAGGAAAAAAGCGCCAAAGCTCTCTCACGTAATTTTGCAAATACAAAAGTATCCAGGTGCCCTCCTCCCAGCCAGCCCGTAGAGTTACCCACCTCTGTAACAACTCTTCAAAAGACATAGGACAAGTCTGTGTAACTGTTACCCCAGCAAGAGCTGCATTAATTCAGACACTGCTTAGCAAGCTCCTGTACTACCAAAGTTGACAGTTCACTCCCTTCCACATAGCTTTCCAAGAAGAATCCCTCTGCCCTGACAACTGCAGTGCAAGTACTGTGACTCCAAATACTCCGCAAAAATACTGCAGGATGTTTTGCTCTCCCCTTTACCTTTTTGCACTAGTAGATAGCTTAGCAGTAGTTTTGCTGGATAGTTTGGTGTTCTTCTTCTGCTGCGTGGCAGAGGGTTTTCGTTCCTCTTGCTCTTCAGGTTCAGGTGCAGGCGGATCCCTCTGATCGGCATCTGAACTACCACTGCTGGTACTTGGACTTTCATCGTCTGACCTCTGCCTATCACTGGACATCGTGGGGAACTTTTTGGGAAAGGAAAAGAGGCAGAGTTAATACACCAGGAAGGAGTCTCTCTTGTCATTCTCTGAGTTCCACTGACCTCTGCCTATCACTGGACACCATGTGGAACTTTTCTGAGGAAGAAAAGAGGCAGAGTTCATACAACAGGCAGGACTGTCTTGGCATTCCCCAAGTTCCAGAGAACTCTGAATAGGTGACAAGTCAGTTTCAGCGAGAAATTAATCAAAATATACTTCTTTGTCTCATACTCAAGGGCTGGAGTTTGACAGCTACAAAGCAATATTTACACTTCTGAAAATACAGATATTTCCAATTTTTAAACCCACTCGCATTTTTTTCATACTTTAAACAATATGCCAATTGTCGACTTTGTTCTAAGGCATGAGACAGATTTAGCAGGGTACCTAGGCAATGAACATTAATAACTTATGACACATTGTAAATAACAGACCTCACTGAAAATGTTTTTAAGAAAGTCACTAATAACCTGTAAATATTTACACTGGAGCAGAGCATTTTATTGGGTCCAAACGCCAGACCCCCCTCTTCCTCCCTCTTCGAGAAAATACATTGCCAGTAACACTTGGGTTGATTTCAGATGGAAATGTACACTTGCTCTGAGCATTTAAAGGGCTGGCACGGGAGGGAACGAGCTTTGGTTTTTTGTTGATGGTAGGGCTTTTTTTGGGAAGGGGAAAAGCCCCGAGAGGCATTTAAAGCCACTGGGGTAGCAGCAGCCCCGGTTATTTACATGGCCAGCAGCGAGAACTGCATTTGGCCACCACAGAGCTGCCGGAGGGGGAAGAAGCATAATTCAAACTGCACCTTCTGCACAGCTCTCCCCGCCGCCGCTCCCCGCGCAGCTCCGCCAGGCAGACCGACATTTTTCCGCCGATCGGGAAAGGCGCGGGGGGAGAGAAGGAGGGGGCTGCCCCGGCGGCCGGGGGGGCCCGAGGAGGAGCGGCGGGAGCTGCGGCAGGGCTGGATCCAGGCGGCCGCCCGGCCGCGCTTTGTGGGGAGCGCCAGCCCGGCTCGGCTCGGCTCGGCT